>JANJYQ010006535.1:13919-24744 GCA_024605255.1 Rastrelliger kanagurta | reverse complement strand
TGTATGTGAAACTCATTCAATGCGTTCTGTGTTGAGTTATGCTTGTTTTTGGTATATTATATTAAAAGAGCTGTCTGGGGTTACTACTCATAGAGAAGATGTTATTGCATATTTGTTCTCAGAGGGTTACATCAATAAACTACTCTCTTTCCTAGTCTGTTGAGGGGATGGTTATGGGGGCGTTTTTGATTGATGAGATAAGTCGGTATAGTTCTGACAGTGGTTTCTTGGATGCTGATATTGGAAATACTAAGGGTGGTGGTTGCAAGTCATTGTGCTAGAGTTTGTTTGTTTTTTCTGAGTGTGTTTTGGAGTTGTGAATATTGAATAAAATGATCTGGATTGAAATCAATCTTCAGGGTTAATTAATGGAGGTGCTCTGAGTAAGAGATTTCTTTGGTTTTCCATAAATTCAAAGATAAAGTAGGTTTGTTAACTACAAAGTCTGGGCTGTTCCAAATTAAGGTGAATTTACATGATGAAGTTGCAGGATTGAGGATCTTATTGATTTTCCACCAAGCTTTTAGTGTCATGGAAATAACTGTTCTAGTAGAAATCTGTGCAAATACTAACCATAATTCAGAGGTCAATAAGAGAGGTCAATAAGAAGAGGTAATTGATTCTGGGTAAAATTGACATTTTGACTGTTGCAATGCAGCCTGCGAGGGATAGTGGTAAATTAAACCAGCGGTTTAATTGATCTTAAGTAGATTTAAGGATGGGTATTAAGTTGAGATGGAACAACTCTGGAAGATTGGAGGAAATATCAATAGTCGTTTATCAAACAGGTAGTTGGGATGCTGAGGGGTAATTTAAGGATTGCAGTCTTCCACTGGTGTTAACTTAGTGCGATGATGGTGGATCGGACCAATTAGTCATTATTATTAATTAGCACCAACACCTGTTCACATAATAACAGTATGCTATCTGCTCTATACTAATCCATATTAAACATTATGGCTGCTGCTAACTTCTCTGACAAGTGGCAGCATTGCAGATAACAGACACCATCCACCACTTCAGTCTTCATTTACCTTATGTCATATAATTCTAAGATATTTCCCCAAGCCAAAAGTACACTATTTCATTTAGGCAGCTACTTCTCTACAGTAGGCATACCATATATAATCTTATATATTGTCCATAAGGCTGGCATTATAGTAGTTTGAAACATTTGCAGATCTAGATTGAACAGTTCTGCGACCACGACAAAAACTGCATTGTTCCTCCTGGATCTGAGGTTCAACTATCGGCTGAATTCTCCTCTCCAGTACTCTGGCATAGACCTTCCCGGGGAGGCTGAGAAGTGTGATCCCCTTGTAGTTGGAACAAACTCTCCGATCCCCCTTTTTAAAAAGAGGGACCACCACCCCGGTCTGCCACTCCAGAGGTATATTGCAGAGATGTGTCATCCAGAGATTTGAGGTACTGATATACTCACACTGCTCTGCCATTGAGGAGCTTGCAAACCACCTCAGTGACATCAGCTGGGGTGATGGACAAAACCCAGCCACGGAAAAGCAGTGGAAAATGGCATGACATGACATGATGATTGAACAGTCTTACAGATAACAGTGTGTTGCAAAGACTTCAACACATCTTAAAAGGCCATTTCCAGTCATAATCAATGTTTGTCTCTGAAATCATGATCAGTTCATCTCATGTTCATCCATATACTCAACTGCAGTGTGTGGACATTCATATTCGGTTTTGTCCAAGAATCAGACCTACCGCAACGTCAGCATTGTTCATATGCGGGTCAGCGAGTCATGTGACGCTTCTATCCAGTACTCGAGTATGGTGCATGCTGACCCGGAAATGAACGATGCTAAAGTAGCGGTAAGTCCAATTTAGGATGAAACGTACAACTGTATCTGGTGGATTTCAGCATTGTGTTAATTAGCATACCGTGACACCAGAATCGCTTTGAAGACAATCTCCATTTAGTCTGACAGAAAATAAGGTGACAACAAAATGCTCTGTCAATCCTTAGCATGGAGGGAAGTGGACGTGGGAGGAGCCTGGTTTCAAATGTTCAAATGAACTATTTACAGATTTAGCTGATTATAGTAATGAACACTACAACCAATAATAGGTCTCTGTACTGCATAACTGACCCTTTTACACAACCACAGAATAATTATAAAACATGTCCAGTGCTGTTACATGCACTTTTACAAAATGATGGATTCTTGAACAAAACTGAATATAAATGTCCACGCACTGCAGTTGGGTGTGTCGATGGCTTGAGATGAACTGATCATAGGTGATGTGATTTCAGAGACAAACATTAACAATGGTTGACACAATACTTCAAACAAATAAAAAAGTGTAGTGTAGTGTAGTGTAGTCTGAGCAGCATATTTAGCAGAGCAGAAGCAGCAAGTGTTCGATCTGTGTGTCTACACTGGAGATGTTCAGGTACAGTGTTGAGTGTAGGTCACCTGGATGTTGGAAGTGACCAATACACAATCACTGTAGTTACATGCAGAAAGAAGATTTTAAGACTAAAAATACACATGTAGAATGCAGGTGACAAGCTGTGAAGACAGCTGAATTGATTAAAATAGCAGCATACTATTACACCAGATACACATGGAGCAAACAATTCATATGACTGATACAATTTATGTGTAGACACAGTATTAGAACAAGACCAATACATGTTCACTTACAGTACTAGGTCCAGAGAAGGATCTTTTATTCAGAACACTTAAAAGTGTTTTGCAGGACAACATGCCTTTTGAGGAATGGCAGTATGCCTGGGCAAGACTGGTGCCTTCAGCAGAGCAATTACATCTACATAATATGCATTTGAGATAACCATCAACAGTGGTTTGAAAGTTCATTCTTGTCCTTACAGGTTGAACAAACATTTTGCTATAGATGCTATAGCAACAATGTTTTGGATTTAAGTATTGGTATTCCACTTATAATCCTGAAATATATCTGGAGAGCAAGTGTTAAGACAGGTATCAGTACAAGGTTACACCTGTTGTTTCAAATATATGTTTGACATACAAGGTCATGCATGTAAATGCTCCAGAAAGCACCAATTTTAGCATTTTCTTCCACTAGATTGACATATTTGAGCTACTTTTCTGTGACAACATATTTCCTCTACAATTTGCTATGAGCTCTAGGAATCAAATGACAGATGACATCATTATGCTGGTTTTGGGAAAGCAGGTTTGATAAATGGTTAAAGAGGACACCCTTCATACAGATGACTTCTCCACAAGTGTTTAAATGAGACACTGAGGCCTAGCAGCCTCTCTGTATCCAAATCTATTCCAAACATCCCAGGAGATTAAATTAACTTACCGGTATGTGCCACAATTGTTTTATTACTGTAATTTCAATGCAACAGCCAGTCACATCCCTGTGTTTGTCAGTAACTGCTATCTTAGTGACAGCTTCTACTATCAATTTTCTGCAAATACAGAACAAATAAAAAGGCAACAAACTGCCTTTCATTAGTTCTGGCTGTTAACCCCCCTCCACTCTGTGACTAACAGCTTGGACTATGTGCCATTTATAATTTTCTGTTGCACTGTGTAAGACACTCGAGAAACTATATTACAGTGAAAAATGCATTGGTCCCTTTCAAAAATATATAAGTATTGTACAAAAATTTAAGGCAAGGTATATGAATAATAAAAAAGGAGACACAATCCACAAACACAAACATTCTTCTTTTGTCTCTGGCTTAAAAAATACAAAGAGGGCCATTGGGAAAAAGTGACTGTAGGCTGTGTGTGTGAATGTGTGTGTGTCACTGTGAGAGAGAGATAGAGGGACAGGGGGATTAGGGGACAAACACACTCTCCATGGCCTCCTTACTGGCAGTAACTGTGTCCTTGACCTACTGATGGAGTGATATATGCTACAGAGAGAGAACAGTATGAAAGACCAGGTCTGCCAGCAAACAGAAGGCTAACTTAACACAATGTAACAAGTTTCTACTATAACAATAATATAATAATTATCACTTTCATTTTTGGAACAGTAATATCATTGCATTCTTAATGGTGATTTTAGCAGCACTGCATTTGTATTTGTAATGCCGTTGTGTACTTGTTGCACTTATGCTGCAGTATGTATTCTAATTAGAAAAAATAGCTGCACCATAATTGATTACATAAATATACTATACTATACATAAATACTCACTGACAATATTGCAGTTTTGATATTGGCCAAGTTTTCCATTCAGGTGTCAAACAGAGATTGATGGGATGGAAAATAACTAGTACTGTCTTCTATGAATGTATGAATACTATTATTCAAGCTGTATAAAATTTTTATACCTTTATATGGTTGCTTTCAAGTCTGCATAAAAAATGTATTGCAGGTGCATTGAGTTATAAATCAACACTCTGTTACAATCTGTTACTTATTCAATGCTAATTACAACAATGCTTCCCTAATAGCTTATGAAAGCCTCTTCCTTATTTGGTATTAACCAGGCAGTGTGCGTGTGTGTGTGTGTGTGCGTGTGTGTGTGTATGACAGGTGGCTCAAACCAGGCACGGATCACTGGTCCATCAAATGCCTGCCAGGAGATCTTCATAGAAAACGTGCACACTCACATATTGTGAGGCAGACAAGCATAAATACACATGAGTGCAGACATCTATCTCTTTTTCTCTCTCAGACATTCTCAGTTTTCCCACCTTCTATGCTACTCACACATCTTCACTCTGCATTGCCACTGGTATAATTCTTCAGCTTAATATGTTTGTTTTGATTTCTCTTCTTTTCTGTCTCTTTATCTTTTCTTCCACTTCCAAGCTCCCTCCTTTCTCCCTTTATCCTCCTGGCCTCGTCTTCCCCTTCATGTGAAATCTTCCTGATTTCACTTATCTGTCCTTCTTTTCATTGCTAATCTGGCTGTATGGTTCAGGTTTCATGTAAAGTTACAGTACAGTTGCCTTCTGGGAAAGGAGAATACAAACTGGGGATACAGAATAGATACAGTCAAGAAACATGATGCAGTAAAGCGGCACATCAAGAGCAGGGACTAATACTCATAATCAACCGTCAGTCATGGACACATAGTCCAAGAGGTGTACTATGCACTGACTGTCAAATCCTTAATCTGACGATACACTACAATGAGAGTAAGAACATGTTGAATCATTCACTGCTTCCCTCACTTAGTTTTGGCCTGATTTATCCTCCTTAAATCTGCACATGCACTGAGTCATTAAAAGGACTATAATAAGCTTATCAGTAACTGCATAAGGGGCCCTCAAGTAGCTTACCATAGATGATCACATTTAGGTCTACATAACTGCCATTAGATTGAGTACACTAAAATTAATGATATCTTACAAATGCTATGCTACAAAACATACAGCACTAAGTTAAATATTTAATTACTCTTAAATGTTGTCACGGTATATTGACACCCATGGGCAGAACAAAAGCATAATGTCTTAAAGTGCATGCCATTATTCATACATTTCTGAAGCCATGGCTTGCTACCCACAGAGCTCAACATACCATTCACTGTCATCTTTCAATTGATTTAGGACAGCCATTCAAAGTCTTGAAATATTGGGGAATTGTGGCTGTTGCTGAACTGGCATAAGTAAGAAGCAGCTGTGTCTATCACATCTGTGTGAACGATCAATCAAGCCAAAATGATTTCTCTATACGTTTTAATAACTGCTCATTAGGGTAAGTGCATTTTAAAAGGCAAGTACTGCTACGTTACTTGTAGTTTGGTGATATAAAAACCATTTCTTTCTGTCCATTTCTTAAACTCCCCCTGTCTGTCTTTTGTAGAGAAGCTTGTTGATCTGATTTCATCAAGGACAGGACCGGGGGGTTGAGGGAAGCAGGTGGCTCGCCTTAAGACAGGACTCATTCTGCTGTCAGCCAATGTGACCTCACCCCCATCCTCCATGCACATCCACCCATCTCTGCTTGGCTCTAGCCCTGAAGCCACTGGGCTCAGATTGGAGGTTATTTTCTCCACCAAGCCAACAGTCACTCCTCCACATATAAACACAGTCCTGCAGACATTAGGTCAAAATAGCACTTCAAGAATATTCATTATTTGTCTTGGCTTCCAGTATTAAACAGGTAGATTGAGCCACAATTACAGTTAAGTATCTGAGCTCTATTCCTCAGCAATCTACATCTGGGTAACTGACTATTCTTTTTCAACATGTTGAGATGTGGTAAATCTTAATTTTTATATAAATGTAGCACAAAAAATAACATTATGAAAAAATAAACCTTTAACTTGGTGTGCTGTGTTAAATCTGTGAAATCTTTTCCCGGACATTTTCCATGATTTCCATCAGTGTCAAATACATTTAATACTAACAAGACAGATTTAGCACACAGCTACAGCATCAAGCACCATCATAGTAGCAGTAAAAGCACAGCAACTGTAGAGAAATGTGCAGACGGGCAGGGAACCTCTTAAACATAAAAGCTAAATGGCCTCTTGTAGTGATTTGTACTCTTACACCCAGGCGCCAGTGAAAGCACCATGATGTACATCAACAGACTGGAAATGGAAAAGTTAATGTCTTCTGTAACAACATTACACACATTTCTATATTGTGACTGATTTTTTTTTTTTTTTTTTTAAAGCTTCACACTGGAATTACAAACTTCAAGTCAAGTCTTGCTTGAAAGATTGCTGTGTAAACATCTATTTTAAATCTGAATTTTAACAGTTTTCTAACGACTTAATTCACAATATCTACAACTTAATCACAAACATGTTTTGTAATTAATTATGAATCATTTTAATGAATGATTGAGATACAGACCAAGCTTTCTGAATATGAAAAGTTAACTTATCTTCCCAAATTGCTAGATTAAATGAAATCATAACTGTCCCATCGCACATGGGACAAAGTTGACGGTTATTTTAAGTCTGATAAGCAGGTGTGTATTGCAGCCTTTTTTTTTTTCACAGCATGTTATGCTATTGCGTGTTGTGATTATTCTTGAATCAATACTGTAGTTTGCTGCGCATAGACAAACAGTGACTTGCAAGAATAATATTTAGAGTATTGGTACGTCTGACCAAATGGTGCTATTTAAAATATCATTCAACCTTTTGTTTTGACCACATAATAGATTAAAATATTTCTCCAAATGCAATACTCCAGTTCAGATTTTGTATTTGTAAAAAGTTCATAATTATATATAAAAAAAGCTGCAATAAATAGCCTAATAGACCCACTGGGGTTCTGATTTATTTTCATGAATAAAAAGTTTAAAAACATTTCAAAAACACTCCCTTCCTTTCCACCTTTGAATTTCACAGAGGTATCAAGCTTGAACTTCATATGAATTTCAGACCATTTAATTACATACTCCAGACAATTTTTGCTAGAAGCCGCCTAGCAAGCTAACAGACATATTATGACAAGTTGATTAATAGATACATTTTGGAATAAAAAGTTTATATTTTGTATTTCATAATGTACAGTAATACTGGCATTTCTGTCTTTTTTAAATGTTTTTTCCTGACAAAATGACACTTTCTATTGTTTTCCAAGGGTAGAATAAAGCTGAGAGTTATTTATTTAAAAAAAAAACAATTGAGTTCATGCTGTTAATTCAGACTGTGTTTTGTCAGCATCTCATAAGCGTAAGACGTTCGGACCAACCATTTTACAGTTTTTAAACTCTGAAGTTGACACTTGCTGGATGCTCTCTGCAGCCAACAATAGTGGAACTTGGCATGGCTAAGTCATGTCAGTCTCATCTGACCTCATTACTGAGGTGTTTGCCCCCACAGAGCTGCCACATTTCATGTAGTTGACTAATTTAAGAGGTCAGCTGTTTCTAGGAGGACAAAATCTACACTTCTCACACTAATGTCCAATTGTCCAAGGTCACTTACTTTGTGTGTGTTAAATGTAGTCACTGGATTCTGATAAGTGTGCAGGATTGTGTCTCCTCTCTACTCCACAGGAAGGTTGAAACATTCGGGTCAGCCAATATCAGAATGCTCTTCCCCAGCTCATTACACTGTTGTCCCTTCCAAAATCTCATTTCACATGTTCAGTCTTAAAGGGCAAACACACCCATGGCCTACTCAGACAGTGGTTTTCACTTAAATTAACTCCACTTAATTAAATTAGCCTTAATAGACCTCATCTAAAAAAGTACAGTCACATTACCCTTTATGAAATCTGACCACCCTCAACCCTGGAAAAGGACATGGTGTCCCTTTTGATACCTTTAGTAAATACTGATCAGCATAAACAGTGTTTGAGAGCAACATTACAGTTTGAAGTGAGGTAGTGTGATAATGTAATGGTGATGTAATGGTAATTCCTCTACACAGTGCAACAGTGTTTCTGTTGGCAAACCAAGCATCTACTTGTTACAATTTGAACAAAGATGAACTTTGACCTGCCGATTGTACTGGAACAGGAAACATGTCTGAATAGTTTAAAAACATAATGTTACATTCTTGTATAATGCTTTACTGATGTCTGAACCTTCCAGAACTTTTCTTTCACTTATGAAGTTGGTAAAGGTCACACTTGATTGATTTATGAAGTTTGGTGACCTCATGTAATCGATCACAGCTCCACCCAACCTCAACCTGAGATCTTACTGGTATGTGAAGGGTTTTTAACTTGTGTATCAAAAGCATGAAACACAATTTAAAGTTGGCGTTGCCAGTGAGCCAGAACTGTAATAAATAGGGACCAGCAGGATCCTGATCTACCAGTCATGTTAACCGCCCCTCCACCTGCTCTATCTCACTAACACACGCACACAAAAAATAATGGCAGCAGTTGTGAACAGCAGGTATGTGTAGCTTTCCAAGCCTAACCACTATTTAAACAGCCCTGTGAGAGAAAGTCAAAAGGAGGAATGAACGGACCACATTTAGACACTCTCACATTGAGGGTTTTGTCTCTTTTGAATGAAGGTGGACAGTGAAGGTTCAACCAGAAAGGTCATCTTGCCTCAGCACTCCTCACACACACTCATTATCCACCGTTGGCTTTCAATCTAATTAGTCCTCTGCATAATCTTACTGTAACTCCTCTGAGTCCAGTTGACAATTTACTCTAAAACCTTTTAACCAATCAGCACAATTCACACTTTCTCTATTAACTGTTAAACTATTAATATTTTGGTTTTCGCCAGCCACTCCTAAAGCCATAACCAAGCTTGTCGGCAAGTATGAGAGTCCAAAAGTAAAATGATTCTAAGCTCATTTTAATATGAGGCAAATCAGTTTAGGTAAATCATTTGCAATAAATAAATGGTCATAAAATCCTGATATCAGTTTAACAACACTCAAACCCTTCCTTCTATCTACAACTGTCGTCATCACAGGCTCATTCTTTCACCCATGAAAAGTCACTAACTTGTTGGCCAAGTTTTGGTATATAACAGTATACTTATCTAGTTGTCCTGGTTGTACTGTCAGTGGTCAGGCAAACAGGTGTTTATCAATTGACTGGCGTGTCTACACAAGTGTGACTAATGCCACAGTGAACAGCTAAATCATAACACTGTGTGTCTATGCAGCCTCATAAGTGATGATGGTGATGAAGGCTGCCCACTGTCAGTGGGTGCAGATTTCATGAACATCTGCTACTGACACATACCAAGCACACACATCACAGGATGCAAAGCAAGGAGGATGTGGGTGGAAAGAGGCACATGCTGTTTTGTCACATTTACATGTATTTGTGTTTACCTGTATATATGCAAACAACTACACACTGTCCGTATTGTCAAAAAGAAAGCATACATAAAACCACATGCACATACACAACTCACACAAGTTTTGTATTCAGAGATGTTGTCTGAATAATTAATGACTTTAGCAGAAGTCTTACCCCCAGAACACACATACACACACACACACACACACACACATTTATATACAGTGGTGGATATAAATATTGCATTAAGAATCATTCTTAGGTCTTCAAATCTTAAAAAGACATTAAAAACTTCAAATTGATTGGTTCCATAAAAATACAAAAAACATTTTGAGTACTGGATCATTTTGGCTTTACCATTTTTTATTAAAAGATAATTTTTTTTATTTTTGTTGCTGTGCTATGCGTCTACATAAAGCCAGCACATTTGAAAGTTCCTCAAAGACAAAACACAGGAAACAAGCCTAAGGATACATATTTTCATCCTCTTGAGATTTTAAGGGTGTCCAAAAACTTTTTTTCCACCATTGTGTATGTAGGGTCTTAGAGCAGGTTCAGATAGATGATTCTATTTCTAAATTCTATTTTCTGGTTGGTCACAGATTCTATAAACTCTAAAACTCTAGGTTGTTGCTACACATTTTAAAAATTAATCAAGCTGCCACCCAAAACTGCCACCTTCCCAGCCAACAAAAAGCTGATTACAGAGCTTTGCTGAATCTTGGAGGACGTTTAGTTCTTTGCAAATGTTGGGAGCTAAACCTAATTAGAATTGATAAAGGTTTTTTTTTGTTGTTTTGTTTTGTTTTTTTTAATCCGATTCAATGAGTAGATTTCAATTCAATAAAATGCAATAAACCCTGTTAGTGACTCCTACCTTCAGGGCATAATGGAAGGTCAATGGGTGGAAAAAAAAAAGAAAAAATGAACAAGAAGTCTCACATCCCCATCATTCTTTCAACCATATGCCTTTTCGTTTTTCTTTTATCTCATTTCTACTTTTTCCATTCCTCTCCTCTCACCCAACTCTTCTCCCTTCTTTCCTTTCTCATTGCACTCTTCTCACCATCATTCCCACCCCCCAACCCACTTTGCTCTGAGATGAGGACTGTCAGCAGGGCCATATATCTGACACAGTGCACCATGAACTCCCC
>JANJYQ010006535.1:0-10459 GCA_024605255.1 Rastrelliger kanagurta | reverse complement strand
GAGAGAGAGAGAGAGAGAGAGAGAGAGAGAGAGAGAGAGAGAGAGAGAGAGAGAGAGCAGGTGGGAGGTGTGTTAGTGAACGGGAGAAAAGAGGAGAGATAAATCACCTGGAAAAAAAGGAAAAACCCTTTATAACTAGACTATTAAGTATTTTTTTACTCAACCCAATGTTTAATACTTTTCAATAAAACATTAGCCTATTTATATAGCCTATTTATTATATTTGCATATAGCCTATTATTAGGCTAATCTACGGTTTCTGCCGTGTTATTAAATCATATTTTTAAACTTATGTTGTTATTCAGTTTGTTTTTGCTGCATCTACTCTTTATGTCAAGATATGTGCAGCTAGTCTACTTAATTAAAACAAAACAAAAAACTGCAACCGGCAGGATTTTTACTCTATTATACATTTTAGTTGCATAATTAAATTGATATATGGCTTAAGGAGCCAACAGTAGAAATAATGTTCATAATGGGCAGTTTGTGGTTTCGTCATCTCATGTCGGCTGCATCTCAGACTCCTGGCGACCCCAACTGTCTGCTAAATGTATAGGAGCCAATTAAGATTCCTCGTTATCAAATACAAATATTAAAATGTTTGTTTGGTGTCTGAGTCTGAGTCTTTTTATTTATTTTCTTGATTTTTTTATGGCACTCTCTTTAATCCTTTGAAACATGAGTCAGTGAACAGATTGTTATCCACATGTTGAATCTGACAAGTGTTTAGAGTTCTCTAAAATATACACACTACATGCCAGGCCACTCTGAACTGATCAATATATGTGCATTTTTATGTATTTTCAGAGAAACTCAAGCAATTTTGTTCTGCAGCCCAATTAAGTAATTTATTTTAGTCAAAGAGAGAAATTAGAGAATATCTCTAAACCACCAGAGCTTTCCTGCTCCTCGTGTGCATAATGTGACCATAATTGGCTGTGTGCCTTCCCTCCTTTCTACCCAAGTCATCCAGTGAATGCCAACCTCACAGCCAACCAAGCCTGCCTGCCTGCCTGCCCACTGTGGGTGGAAAGCTGCTCCTGGCAAACACAAGGGAAACAGAGCTCCCTGCCGAGTCCTCACAAAGCCTTGTGTAGCTTCCGCAGGCTGTATAAGTCACTGATAGACACACATGCTGCATACTCACATTCATAGGATGCATTCACACTCATGTAGGCACACAAACATGTCAGTAAGCACACATCAACCCACTTAGGAAATATTTAGAGCAAGATTATGCCAGGGCCTGTAAGAGACAGTGAAATCAACCCCCATCATTCAAACTCCATGTTCTCTCCCTTGCCATCTGTGTGAAGCGTTTCTTGGCAGATTGGAGTCCAGACAATCACAGTTGTCAGTGGGCGAAAATTATCTCACATTGCCAAGTGGCTGAACCAGCGTAACTGAAACAAACCTGCAATATATGGGTTGTTTGCTTGAATGCTTCAACCAAAAATTCGCCCAGCCCACTGTAGAATGAAGAGGCCAAAGGAAAGAGCATTTTGTGGCAATTTAAACAGAAGAAATGAAAAGACCTGCAGCATGTTTATTTTTCAAACTCTGCATGTCTTCATTAATCAGTTTGATGATGCATAGTATGATGTAGTATTCTCCTCCTGCAAAATAAAGATCAGATATTTTCCTTCACCAGCATGACATTTTATTCAGTGTATCTCTTGATTTTTACTGTTAGATAGACAAAGCAAGAGATTGTAGTCACCATAGACTACTGGAAATTTATACAAAAGGCTATTAATCATGAATAATTGGCCGGTTAGTCAATAATCAAAATAATTGTTAGTAGCAGCCCTGTAATGTACAGTTTGAGACTTGTTTCCTGATACTGATGAATCTCCTGTTCTGACTGTCATGTCCTCATCAATTTGTACAAGTCACAATCTCACATCCTCCAGGAGATCAAAAGGTGTGAGAGGCACCTGAACAGCATGAATCCCATGTGCAAGACAAGCTTTTTATTAAATAAACATTGCAATCAGCTGAAACAAAGCCTTTTCTGACAGTTCAAAACATTCACTGGCAGTCAGGTTTGGATCTAACTACAGCTCACACAATAGCCAGTACTTGCTGACAGATTGGGGGNNNNCTGATTTTGGAGATGCATGAATCACTCCACTAAGTGCTAAACAATGTTTCCATGAGAGAACAATTAATTTTTTTTTCATTCAGTCCCCATGGCACACAGGCACACACACACATGCCAGCACTATGTTACACTCAGAGTTACACTAACACACAATTGCATTAACTAGTGTCAGCCTACAGTCACTTCTCAAGGTTTCACAAACTCTGTATTTCTCAAAGCATTTTACTAATGTGCAAGTCAAACCTCATAATACTGGGCTATGCTTCACAAACCGAGGTAAACGAGATGTTAGTCCCTCTCCATCTAAATCACAAGAGCCCTGCTGGTGCTTCAGTGTGTCAGCCAGTGATTCACAGCCTTTTGGAGTGGGTGGGAGTAGAGAGGAGAAGAAGAAAGCGGGAAAACGTTTGCCGCTGTTTGCTGGGACTGAGAGTGTGAGGGCGTGGGTGGGCAGAGTGGTTGAACGGGCAAAACAGGCACCTGGGATGAGCTCAGTAGGCGTGAGGCTTGGAGGGAAGGGGAGGAGAGGGCTGAGGGAAGAAGGGAAGGGCTGAACCCTAAAAGGCAAAGTGGTTCATTGCGTGTGGGTGTTGACGGTGCACATGTACATGTGTGTGTATATTCTCTATGATTATGCAGTGTGATTATGGTTATCTCATTCTGCCATCCTGTCTGGAGTGCTGCAAGAGATGTAAAAATGGACTCTGGGTTCTCTCTCTTGTTTTATGAGCCAGTGCTGTGCACTGATAAATGATCACATATGTAGTTTTGGTAGTGTGACTTCCTTCCTCTTACACTATAGGAGAGATTAAGGGACATGTGACCTACTAAAAACAGCTGACCTGTGCCCATGGGGACAATATGCACAAGAGTTCCCTGTCCAATTCTTGTCCTAATTACTGTAGTCATAAGCATACTTCCCAAGTGCATCAGGGGAAGTACTTTTATGTAGCCAGAGAGTCAATAACTAATGATAAAGTAGCATTTATGTTGACTTGATTACCCCTTTGCCTAAGTTTGTACATTTTACATGTCACTTGAGCCACAGCTCCAGTTAACTAGTAATTGCTGATTATTTTGTAAAAATTTAAATATCAATAGTGCAGAGGTGTACAGTACAGAGCATGCTCATATCCCTCCTTGGCAGACTTTTTCATAAGGTTTAAACTGTGTTAGTGGTTGCAAATGTTTTCCACATATTTTTAGCAAAACCCACATGATAGGATTGAAAGTGCTGTCTGTCAAAGTGATTCCAAAGTGCTTTAAATTGCTTGCATGCAAGACTTGAGATGATTACATTGCTAAGATGCGTTTGGGAAACTGGGACTCTGGACTGCACAAAAATATGCTGCTAGAGCATGTCTGCTGTACTAGTTGGCAGAGTGGAGAATGACTGAAATGACCTGAGGGTGCTTGGACACTGAGGTTGGTGCTCTAATTCACAGCATTTCCTTAGCAGAGAACAGGAGACAGCTCAAGAGAAAGAGTGTGACTGTGACAAAAAAGACAAAAACAGGGCCATGTACTGCAGGTGGAGGTATGAATGAATACTGACTTACTGTAGAGGTTTAAATGTATAGAGAGCTCCTTCTCTCTTTATGCTTTCAACAGTGCTGAACTACTTCCCTGCTGATGCTCAGTAAACTGAGAGCCCAGCATGACCCTCTCTATTTTCACCATCCACCTTAAGGAGAAACTATCTACGCAGTTGCACTCTGTGACCTTCTCTTAAAATAGACAGCGACACAGTATCTTTTTGTTCATTTAGATCAACTTTGAGATCTTAAAAGATGAGATCCAGTGATTGGGAAGCTAAAGATTGACCTCCAAATTCACACATGTTGTACATCCTTTATAAACATGGGTGTCCCTCTTAATATTAGAAAGACTAACTTGTTCACTGCATTGATGATTTTGTTGTGTTGTAGTAGAGTCAGTGGGAGAATCTTTTTTTAAAAAGAAGGAAATTTGTGTAAAATGGTAAGTATTGAACAAATCTAAATGAATCAGATTGTTCCTTGTCTGTTATTTTGGTGCACAGTAGGAGTCAGCCTTAGAGGTCACATCTCACAACAATGGTTGCTTCCCTAAATATTGACTAGGAGCAATAAATTATGTATAAATCCACCACTTTTTTTTCAGGAACTCTATAGAGTCAATATCTTGTAAAAGGGTCAATTCATCGTTTTTTTTGTTTGTTCAGAGCATTTTTTGACAAAAAGAAAAATACATAATATCAGCAGACTAATCCTATAATAAGTCCTCGACAGGCAGCTTTTATATATTTATTATAGGCAACAGTGGTGAGATGGGGACTGACAGGCAACAAAGGTTTGAGACAAAGTGGACATGACGTGGCTCTTGGTCAGTGCTGAAGCCACTGCAGTTATGGGGCATTTTTACCATGTTTATAGTATATGGTCTTTCAATTTGAGGGCATGATTTATTGATTTTATGATAATATTTTGTAATTCTTTCCTTCAAACCCTGCTTTTACTCTCAAATAGCCCCAGCTTGCTCTTAGATTTTCTCTGCTTCTGCTTCTGTATGCTTACACTCAGATGTTATTGCTTGCACAGATTTCCCGCTCCGGCTTCATGTCTCCTCACACTCAGGCTGTTTCTGCACACCCATGAAATGTCTGCTCTCAGATTTCTGCTCTGCTCTCTCATTTTTGGTGTAATTACCCTGTCAAAAATCCCAAACTAATAGAATGCCAGGTGTAGTGTTGACCGATACAACTGCCTCCTTGAAAGTGCATTTGCTTCTTAGAGAGTCCCATATGGTTTCGCTCTCTCCATTGCTTTATTAAATATCTCCCTTGCTTTCTTATATGATTTTTGAAATAAAATATTTATACCAGTGTCTGTACTTTTGCTTTTACTTGAATAGATAGTAGCTGTGTAGCACAGCCTCCTGTTGGTGTGACAGAGGAAAAAACAAACTCAACCTCATGACTAAGGAGCTGGAGTCTAGGGGTTCACCAAAGGCAAAGACCACGAGTAAGGTTTTTATTTCTAGTGGTGCTATTGCTTCCTTTAAATTGAATTGTTTAAGACATATTTTCCGCATAATAATACATTTAGTTTTCAAATCTTGTATGTTACAACATCCAAGCAGACACATCCACGAGTACACCTGGCCCTCCATTGGTTGGGAGATTTTGCCAGCTTTATTGTACAAATAAAAATCCCTAACTGTAATCCTAACCTGAGCAGAGCAGAAATCTAAGTGCAGATGTTTGACGAGTGCACAGAAGCAGTCTGAGCATGAGGAGATGGGCTTAAATTTGAGCAGGAAATCAGTGCAAGCAACATGAGTGCATGATTTTGAACAGCAACAAATCAAATCTAATTACAAGCCAAGGTTATTTGAGTTCAGGGGCAGGGTTTTGGGAGAAAAGAATCTCAATGAGAAATCAATAAATCATGTTCTCAAACTGAAAGATCATGCTCTTAAACACAGGAAAAAGCCGTATACCCCCCATAAAACAACATACTGCTCCATCCCCCAAACCAAAGCAGCCTGTTATATTGTTGTGTCAGAGCCATGTTGCCTTTCCATCTGTGGTTATTTGTACAGAACAGCTTCATAAATAACAGATAGGGTCTTCCAGGCAATATGTACCACCATTTTTCCTCGCTTGCAAACTGCATGACCTATGACCAATGCTTGAAAAACACTGAAAAAAATAATCTGGAGCAGACTGTACTTCAGTGACTGTTTTACTCTTAAAGGCTGTATTCTTGTTGTGGGGTTCAAGAGCTAATACAGAAGATTGACCAACATACAGTGGTTCCATTTACTAGAAAAAAGAGAAATATTTTCACTAAAAAGCCACAAACTTTTCTTCCTTTGAATATTAAATATGATACGGGTTGTATTCTCTTAAAAAAAAGGCCTTTTTACTTCTCAATTACAGTATGGTGGATGCTGGCAGACATGGGTCTTCGCACTGAAAACAGTGTTGAGGCCAGACATCTATAAACATAGTGCTAGACAGTTCTACATGTCATTAAAATATTCCCTGCTAAACAAGGCCAAGAAGCCTCTGAAGAGCAGATTTTTGTTGTGTCCTTAATGTCCCTGTGTGAATGTTACAAACTGGCTCAGAATAATATAATAATATGGGGACATCAGACAAATTTACTCTGCTGTCACTTACTGTGTCTACAAAGTCAGGTACTGCATTGAGTTGAGACAACACACACAAAATCCTATGCAAATCTGCCTGGTTTACTGTGTGTAAAGGAGGTTTGTGGGTGACCTCTTCCGTGACCTGATGGCAATCATAACAAAACAAAAACTGGTAATATTTAGATTTAAAGGGAGAGATTTTTTTAACATAATCATCAGGTGGTCATTGTACTTTGTCAACATGATTAGCAACTAAATCAATTAACCTTTGACAACTTGATTTGGGGATAAAAAAATAAAGTAAACACATATTCAAAAGCTTCACTTATCAATACTTCTGTATTAGTTAAAAAAGTCTATTAAAAACTCAACTCAGCTCTATTTCAATGTTTTCAATTAAGAACTTATGATAAACACAATCTCTAAGGAGAGACCAAAACAGAGCTAAAAGGAAAGTGAATATTGAACTTACATTCATTTTGTGGCAAGAAACATGGCTCTCATGGGGAAGTCATGTTGCACCATGTTTTTTGGATGTGTAAATAAGCAAAAGCTTGCTAACCTGTTAACTAGCTGACTCCATAGTATTATATTAGTGTTTTTCAGATTGTTGTGGAGTTAAAGAAAAGTTTATTTTTGTTTTGTGTCAGTTTGTTTGAATTTCATATCAATACCATCATAACAGGGAGGGTACAGGTGTAACTAATTATAATAATGATGTCCCACATTCCATTTAACGGTCCCAAAATCACAGTGCCATTAACAGCATTAATGATGGTTGCTTTCTACTTTTTCCTAATGTATGATTCTGGTTAACGCATGATTGAACTAAGCTATTGTTAATGTAACCAGTCCCATCTGTGCTCTTTCTGCTTAGGACTAATGGATATATCTGCTGCAAAAAAGACACATAGTGGTTTCTGAACAAGGTTCATTGTATTTCTTAAATGTGAGTATTTGCAAGTTTCTTTTTGCCAATTTGTCTTTGGTGGACTGTTTTTGTACATTCAATTCTCTTTAAAAATTTAAACTTGTAGCAGGTCTTTTTAATTATGTTAATATAACATTTTATTTTATTTTTACTGTAAATTTCTGTAAAGAACACCAAGGTAAATTCCTTGCATGTGCAAAACCTGCTTTGCAATAAACCTGATTCTGATTGGTCAGGACAAGAGACAATATTTGAACATGGGCTTTGGGAAACAATGACCAAACAATTAATAGATTAATTGAGAAAATAAGTGACAGATTGAGTTATAATTAAAATGATCAGATGCAGCCCTAACTTCAAGCAATGCCTCAATCAGTGATGCCACACCATGTTTTTAGCTTCTGACAGCGAATAGGAAATATCTGCTTTGACACTGTGATTCTGAGATTGGAGCATGCCCTAAAGCCAGTATAAATAAAAAACGTAAACATCCAGCCAGTAGTGCAGCAGCACTTTGCTGAGTTATATGCTTCATTGTAGATTTACCCACCAAAAACCCCTCAAAGAAATCATATAGAATAAAAAAGAGAGGCAATTTAAGTGTAAAATGGACTTTATCACATTCACATTGCAATAAATCTCAATTTGATAACTTTATATGATACATGAGGGGGGTGATGTACACATGTTCCTTCAGTACATTAATTAATGCGATTCAGAGTGTTCTGTATACACACACACACACACACACATACTTGTTTACAACAGCTGGTAAATACTGTTTAAAAGCTTTCCAGAAAAAAAAAGTCTTTGACAATAAACTCAATTTGGAGGAAAAAAAAACACACATCTTAAGATATCTGCAAGACTGTATTGATCAAAAGATTGCTCTGAAATGCTACAAGACTGCTTTGATGTCAGACTGAACAAAGAGCATGACATTTTTTGTTGTTAATGACTGTGGCTCTAAAACTAGCATCCAGAGACAGGAACCTTTGACAAATCCGGTTTATGCTCACAAACATAACTGGTCAAATGAAACGGTAATAATAATGAATTTGAATATTTCACCCACTACACACATCCATTCAAGAACAGTGGTTTAATGAAGTAAGGATGTACTAGGTAATATTGACATGTGATGTAGGTTTTAATCTTTTGGCTCTATCAGAGTTCATTTTTTTCTGCTTTCATAGCTGAAGCTTCGACAGGCAAAAACTGGGTGAGTTAATGATTTAATTCTACTAAAGTGCCAAACACACAACAGAAACTGTAAGTGAATGTGATTTTCAGTCTTCAGGAACAAAAGAATCATAGCAGCCTACTGTAAATCCCAAATCTACTACACTGTTGTTATTTTGGTCATTACTCAGTGAAAAGATGAAGTACCATTATTTTTGTGATCTAGAATTAGTTTATGGAGAGATAAGCTTTCTTTGACATTTTGAAAACACACAATAAAACTTTAAAACTAGAAGTCTCTCAAACATAAAAGTGTGTATTAATTTTTTCCAAGTACTGACTTCCATCCAATATGGACCTAAAAAAAATAAACCTAAAAAAAACAAACATCCAAGGCATCAAAAATATAGTGAGACACCATGAACAGACAATTCAATATCAACCCGAATATCTGAGCATCATTTGAAGCATACATCATGTCTTACCAACATAAAAAAAATGGAGTGTACAGGACATTAATAGCTATTTGTGATTCTGTATTTACACTTCATAATGCATCTCTGAAAAAACAATAGACATTTTTTGCACCCAAAAATAAATGGATGCCACATTTGACCAGTTGAACAATCAAACCCACTAAGCACAGATCGGGTCAAGTGACGCTTCATCAGAATAAAAATAAGTGGATTTCTCAATCATAATAATTTCACCTCTATTCTCTAATACTATCTTGAAAAATACAACAATGCATTTAATGAAAAGGTTCCAAGTGGATAAACATTCATTCTTCACACTCTCTCACATACACACATACACTCATACACACACCAGAGATGCGTAGAAAAGATATTTTGAGTGGTTAACCACAGAGGATCTGACAGATGGGTGTAACCTCTGTACAACAACAGCAGCATCTCTCCCTTTCTCACTCTTTGATGAGGGGGAGACTCCGTCTTGGGCATCAATGGAAATTCAACTTGTTTTGCACAAAATCCAGCACACAGCACTAACATACATACACTATCTGCTTGGCAACACAGGCAAAAAAAATGTAAAATGGGAAAAACATTCTATACTGGTTTTGTGACTCAGGCAGATAGAGAGGACATGACTCAGTCTCTGTCAATCTCTCAAGACCACTGCAAGGGTTCCCAATTATCCTTACACACCAAATCCCCAGCAGCGACTAAAGCCAAGGGATGTTTTGCTGGTTTTAGTTTTTCTCTTCCCTCCTCCATCCCTGGGGGGCTTAAAAAGGCCAGCGAGCATCCAAGTTCTTCCTTCCAATAGAGAGGACATGTCCAGAATAAGGATATTCAGCACAGCAAGTCTTACCTTGCAGGAACACACAGACCCCAGTGATTCAGAAGTGTGAAAACAGACAGAAAAAATTGCTCTGTATGTCAAAGACCAGCTCCTTCTAACTGATCTGACATAGGATGTGTTTAAGGCTCAATGTTTTTGTGTTTTACCAAACATACAAAAAAAACTACATTTTTATTGTTGCTGTTATTAAAGTCTGATTTTCACTCTGCTTAAAGATTTGGATATTATGGCATAGAGTACAGCTCAGAGTGCAGTGTGCTTCTAGAAACAAATGAGCTGCTTGTTATGGACCAGACTAATGCAAAAAGGTTGCACTGCAAATGTCCAATACCCACTTGGACTGTTGGATTGATATTGTTAAAATTCAAAATAAACATATAAATCTAAAAAATTTGGAGGAGAAATAAATGAAGATGAAATAATGAGCTTATGACATAATGCATTAGTTACAGGGAGTGTGTAGGTGAGTATCACTTGACTAGCTGCAGCTGTTTGCTCATCTGTCCTGCAACTATCTCTTTAATAAATAGTAGAAAAATAATCTTTTCCTCTTAATAGTGTTTTTTATGTATTTGTGTGGATAAGATATTTTTTTGTATTGTGAAGTTCATGGATATTCATGAAAATGTCCATATATTTAAAAAAAAACANAGTAGCGTTGCAACTGAATCCATGATAGAATCTTACATCTCACAGCAGGTTTCAAAACTATAGGGAGTGCTCTGTTCCCCTTCTGCCAATCACCACAAATGGGCTTAGTGGAGAAACAACCTGTGTGG
>JANJYQ010006209.1:6984-19274 GCA_024605255.1 Rastrelliger kanagurta | reverse complement strand
TCTATCTATCTATCTATCTATCTATCTATCTATCTATCTATCTATCTATCTAACCTCAATTTCTGGTAGTCAATTCATTAGCTTAATCAACTTCCCTAATTCATTTTATAGATTCATTATACCACTATCAGATAATATATAAATTAGATAGCAGATAGTCTGCTAATAAAGCAGACTATCTGTATTACTTTATTTATTTTGAAAATAGATCATACCTATTTTTTGTGTTTAGACTCGTTTTTGATCATGGGATTTTTTTTTCCCTATTTGACGTCTATTTTGAGTGTGCTTGAGGAGTACACTGAAGTAACTGGAAAATAGAATTTCAATGAATCAATAGCCTACAATAACATTAAAATCAGGATATTTACAGACATTACGGGGTTGAATACTAGATTAACGCAACCCTATGATAAGGTCAGAATAAACTAATAACAGTGAACAATCAGACCCTCGCGTCACATGCCTATTACAGTCATTTCTTTGCTAGTGAAATGAAAAAAATCCCGCCTGACACGGTGATGGACAATCACTTTGATGTGCGTGCCCTTCATCCAAGCAGCGCTTCCGACACAAAGGCATACTCATGAGACAAGATATTGAAAACTAGAGGAATTCACCTTTAGGCCTACCTCATGGGTATTTTGACTCTCAGATAGCGGTCGATGGCGATAGCCAGCAGCGCCAGGATGGAACTTTGTGTGAGGACGAGCACTGTGCAGGCGACCAGCAAGCAACTGTAAAAGTGCGTCTTGAGTCCGATGCTGATGGTTATGGCTAGCGGGATGACAAGAGCCCCAACCGCAATGTCAGCCAAGGCCAGTGAGACGATGAAATAAAACGTGGTGTCCCTCAGAGACCGGTTAATACGCACAGCCCAGACCACCATCACGTTACCGATGACAGAGGACACGGCGATCACCACCTCCATCCCGATGTAGAGGGCTTTGGAGGGAGGAAGAGTCGAAGTCATGTTCACGGATGCTGGAAGAGTGTGCGCTCCGCAGAGAAACAGCCGAAACACGTCGTAGGAGTTTCCTCTTTGAGTTTGTGGGCACCGACTGAGACACCCTGACTTTGGTTTCGCATGTTTTATGTCCTGCAGAGGTAGGGTAGAGGTGGTGTCTGTTGCTCTGAATTATTTTAGGATGTGGTCTAGGACATGGAGCTGCGCGCCAGACGCAGAACTTGGTCTCCAGACACTCTGAGAGAGATTCCGGGAATGAAAGTGGTCCCTGCAGTACTGCCGGCGGAGGAACAGGACGGACCCCGGACACTGAATGAGTCACACACATAGGTTGCCAAATCGAGGATTAGCGGTGTTGCCCCCACAATGTCAGACATGTGTCAAAGGTCGGAAAAGGAGACAGCGAAAATCTGAGTCATTTTGATTATTGTGTTAACAGCCACATCCCACATTATCCCTCTATTTTGATACGAAATAGCTGGCTTTGTTTAGCCTACTTGTCCCATGCTGATTATTTCTTGTGAAATAATCCCAGTTTAGTTGGCTAGAACAAGAAATTCAGATCAGTGTAAAAACAATTTATTTTCCTTCTGCAGTCCCACATATGACTGAAAGCTCACCTCTGTGGGAGTGGACATACTGGGGCTATCACCTTCATGTGGTTAATATTAGACCAAACTCAACATTACAATCTAGTCATCTCTGTGAGTGAAAAGAACAAGCCTGTAAAAAATTATTACCCCAGAGAGGATGCACAAAAAGTTTGATGAAGACAAATGGCCACATAATTAGAGTAGGAGAGAAACTAAACTACTTAGCGTCAGCTTGGTATCAGTGGGAGAAAGCAGGACCCATTTGCAAGCAGATGCAAATGAGACTCAAACAAGATACACAAAAGCATTGCATGTGTCGACAGTGGCACATGCAGTAGGCTACCTTCCTCTGCAGTATATGATTGTAGTTTTTGGAAAAGAAACACTGACTGATTTGGATGAGAAATGTCACTAGTCATAAACATAGTGGTCAATAATCTGACAACTTGTTACTAGATAGAAAATGTTCAATGCGGAGGGCTTTTCCTCTAACCTTGAACACAATGAAGGTTCTTCATCTGAAAATGATGAATAATGTCTGACTCAACTCTCAATCATCCATTCATCTGTAGCTCCTCTCTGACTTCTGTCGAAACCCACAAGCTAATTTCTCCAACTCTGATGAAACTATCCTCATAGTCCTGGCCACTATGAGCCAAGTACATTTTCGATAGCTTATATTTTCCAAAAGAAATCTCCAAAAGAAATAGTGTGGACATGTCTGTGATCATTTGGCAATGAAATATGAAAAGTATAAATGTAGGATTACAGGAAATTTGAAAATAGAATTGACTGATTGTTGAATATTAAACTCACACATTTCTGTGAAACTGAGGGTTATGGGTCTTCTTATCAGCTTTTGGGTGGTCTTGGTCTTCATCACAACAATTGTCTTTTTTGATTCAATTTCATATGTTTAAAATATCTGAATGATGATGCTATGTTTGGCCTAACATAAAAACATAACCATTGCTCATCCTTCATGCAAACTTATCCCACACACCCCACATCTAAAGGATGAAGAAACTCATGTGTGCACAAATGAACAGACTTTCTTAAGTCATAATCTCCTCATGACTTTCAAGGTCTTATCTTTGCTGAGACATCCAAATATTTTAGATAATAGCTGTGTGATTTATACAGTCTGCTGAAGAAAAATTTACAAAGAGCAGTTCCTGACTCTATGACACAAGATTAAAAGAGTAATTCATGAATTCATCTTCTTCATGAATCAGTCCACAGGTACACCAGCACTGAATGTGCTAACAAACTGAACAGAACGTCATCTGTTTATGGGTTAATTCAATATGGACTAGCTTCATCAGCTAACTGCTATCTGCTACCTGTTGACAGTTTAGTGTGACACAGTGGCACAGACTTTAAACAGAAATAGAAGCTGTTTTAATTAAGATACTGTAGGCTATATATCAAGGCATGGACTATTTTTCACAGTAACTCGTTTAAGCTCCAGGCTGTCTGTGTCCCGACAGTTGGGCCAGCATGTACAGGTTTGCAACATAAGAATACAGCCTGGATAAAATCAAATCATACAGGATTAAAAGTTCTGCCACACATCTGATTCAAGCAGGAAACTTTATTTCTGGAGCTGGCAGAGTAAACGTTGTTGCTATCATCCTACAACAAATCTTTGTAAATATTTGCTGTCTGCTATAGACTTCAATTTTAAGAACATGCAACGGAAAGATTTGTGCTGTAGGTAGGAGCTCAAGTATTCACCAGCAAAGTCACAGGTCATAGCTCAATAGAAACAACGACATTTGGAAATTGAGACATTATTATTCAATGTGCAATCAACCGGTTTTATGTTATGTTGGACTTGCAGCTTTGGTCTCATACACTCCTTACAGTCTATGATGACCCTGTTCAGTATTTATTCATCACAGACAAAAGATCCCTGATCAACAACAGTGCAGAGCAATTTCATTGAATGGAGGTCTAATGTGATCTTCATGGAGGCCCATTCAGTCCAAAAAGTACAGAAATTAGTGAGGCAAGATCATTAAAACACTGTTTTATATTCTCATAACATTATGTCCATTGGAAACTGTAATACATCATTTTATTCACTGACTTCAGTCCAAAAATATTGCAAACGCACAGGAAAACCTTGTTGCAATGTCAGTCAAACTAAAACTAGTTAAATTTGGTACAATACTTGACTGTTACTTTAAAAACTGAAAACTTGAACATCATGAGATCAAAATGCTAATAGCAGAGATTAACTGACATCAAATGGCAGTGTTTATTGATTAGAAAGTCATTGTTTGTGCTGCCAATAATATTGATCTATTTTCTTAAGCTATATTACTCTATGTCATACATTATGTTTATACACCTGGCTGTGAGAAGAATGAGAAGAGTTTCTACATCCAGCAAAAGGAGAAGCAGGATGTTCTCTACTTGTTTTTGCTTTATGCAGCACAAACACAATTTACATATTAGCAAGAGACAATAAAAAATGAGGTAAAATGAGTTTCACAGGTTTCTTTGTTTTGTCATGACATGTGGTTCATGAAATGAACGTTCATAGACCCAGAGAGTGTTTCCCAGCTTGCAGTGAGGTCCATTGTGTTGAATCTGTGGGGTGGCTGGTGAAGCATGATAATTTAGGGAAGGGGAACGTGCAGCTCCTCATAAACCCTCTCCCGCCCCGCGTAAATGGAGGGAATTGTTCAGACATTTTATGGGATGAGCCTCATATCACGAGCGCTTCATTTGCAGGCCAACAGGAGACAACAGAAAATGAGCTGAAGTTGGAATGTGCAATATGTGCAACACAGAAATTGGTGTTCTGGCCAACTCAGCCAATCTCATCAAAGTATTATCTTGCTTCTTAAGCTCCTGAACTGAAGATTTCAATCAATACAGCAGTATGTTGATTTCTCTGTTTAGTTGAAAGTAGTACAAATTTTACAGTTAAGAAAAAAAACTTAATTAGAGATGTGTAAGAATTGAAAACTGAAACTGAAATATTCAGTGGTAAGTTGCCACACACATAATTACAGATGACTTGTGCATAATTTTGAGGAAGCTAGTATAATATTTGTGAAACTGATGCAAAAAAAGACTATACCAAACTCTATTAAGTTATCACTGTTCCTGTGAGTGACAGAAGCACAAGCTGAATATTTTCTTGCCAGGCAATCAAATGAAAGGCATTACCGTTGATTGTTTTGTACAGAGAATCAGAACATTTTGTGACTTGCATTTACATTCATAAAGATTGTTTCCTCGTTGTGTGGATACAATTCAAAACTGATGTACAGTTTCACATGAGAAGGAAAACACTGCTATCCATCAAAATGTTAGGTGACTGCAAATGTTTTTTGTTCTGGGAGGAAACAGCTTTGACCCATTGCTAGGTAAAGCTGCATTCTCTTGAGGCTGACTCCCATCTACCAAACTGAAAGATTGATAACAGATGCTCCAGTATCTTAAAGAATACTGAATCAGAGCTTCTTTTTTCTTTATAGGCAATGTTCCAAGCAAATGCAGGTTTAGGTTCTTCAAAGTGTCTCTTGTAACCATCTCTTTAATCTGAATATTTCTGTTTCATGACAGTCCTTTCATCAGTTGCATGGAGAGTTTTATCTCATTCATTTGACTTGAAGAAAACAAGATTGTTTTCTTTGTTGTGGACAGAAGGAAACATACAACATACACACTGAAGACCACAATAAAATACAGTCTGGCATATTGCTCCAAGAATCTGTTATAGCAAATTTCATCTGAGTGGCTGTCCCTTGACGCACAAAAGAAATCCATTAAGTCCATTAAAAACTATTAAGTCTTAATGCACTGTTTTGTTACAGTTAATTATTTCTCTAAAGAGCTAAGGGACAGTAACTGCTGTAAAATAATATTTTTTGTCTTTTTTCATGATCAGAGCAGTGGAGTATTCCACGGGGACACATTTCAGTCCCCTGTGGCTGTGTTTACGTACTGTTCTGTCTGTCTATGCCTCTCTGTGTTAAAATGACTTTGTTTTGGCCGACTAGTGTGAGAAAATACTATGTTCCCTTGCTTGTAATGTATGGATGTATTACACCATTTCCAGTAACAAACATACAGTACTTAGCCAGCGTCAGTACACTTTGGCTATTACACTGTGTAACTGGATAGGTCTTCTGGTGAATGAGTGCGCCTTTTATTGACCTTGTCCCAAGACATTCCTAGATCCCGTTCATGCTGCACATGATAAACACAGATATACGTGAGCGAAATATGAACCAACATAGAATGATTGTTAACATCAGAGGAAACTGACCCATCACGTAAAGAGGGGGATGCTAAATGCTTGATGCTTTTGTAAAAACCATTTAAGATAAACTTCAAGAATCATTTTTCAAGTGCTATTGGATTACCTTGTCGGTTGAAACACATTCACATTCACAGGTCTCAAGGCAGGCAGTGGCATCAGAGTGAAGGAGGAGAGAGAAGATTGAACATGTCAGCAGCAGGAAACTTGAATTGGTTCAGAGTGAAGGAATCCTTGACAGCAAATGATTGTTTTTAAAGAGCAGAGCAACAGGGAGGGGAAAACTCAAAAAATCAGGGTAAATTGATTCGTTATTTGTGAACACAAACACTTTATATTCATTACAGTCATGGTCCATAAAACACTGGTATGGCATGCATGTACTGCAGCGTTCGAAACAGAGCAGAAGAGTCAGTGACGCATGAATGTTTCAGGCAGCTTGATAATCCTGAAAAGAATGTCTGCTGTTGAAGTTATTTAAATACTCACATGACTGAAATACCAAAATTTTTCTTGGCTCGATTTTTTGAAATATCTTGATCTTGGTTACACTTGGCAATAAATTGTTACTTTATTTTCAGCATGTTTGTATTTGTTTTAAAGCGACACACAAGTAATTTCATTAGCCACATACAGCACAGCTCAAACTGACAAAATGTTTCTGCCAGTGCTGCTACTGGAGTCTGTGAAACTGACTCAGGTGCTACAGTGTTACAAACTAGAGACAAAGCTTGAAAGATAGGAGTATTTATCAGCAAGGGAGGGTCTGATAAAAGACACAATGGAGTTACATTATAGCAAGTGTGAGAACCTAGGGCTTTTTTTTAATGTGACCCACACAGGAACAAGATATCTTGGTTTCTTCCACATCAAGGTATAACTGGAATTATTTCACCTTCTTTAAAAGGTTCAATTTGAAACTTCAGAAGGAATCGTTTGAGTACTTTGAGTTTCCTTTTCAAGTGAAGATTTAAAGAAATGTCTGGCAAGCTGTTCAAACAACCAGTATAGTAGTCTTTTGTATAGTTTTATTATACTTGAAAAGGTTTGGCAAGAACAAAACACATTTTATTAGAATTTGTTCATGAGGAATGTTGTACCCTTTTATCCTTTCTAAAACTGCAGACACAGTAAATCAAATAAGTCTTAAAGAGATTTGGATAGTTTGTGTCTGAATTTGGAATCAATTCTGCTTTCATATTATATCTAATAAAAAATAGCAGTGATGTCTCAGAAGATATGTTGTCCGTATGCTGTCTGTCTTTTTACCTTTCATAAACCATTTCATATTAGTAAGTCTTTTCAGAAATGTAAGTTTGACTTTGCAGTTCAACTTTTTTCAACCTTCACATTCAGTTCATCTGTATAGGAAAAAAACAACATGCTAGAAGAAATCCATGAAGAGTTGTTTTGAAATTTAAAAAAGACATTCCCAATAATTACATACTGCAATATGTTACTACATTATGGCCCCAGGGGCACCACAAGAAAAGAAAATTAGTATTTGAGTACTGGACATTTTGCTGATAAAGCAAAGTTTAAAAATGAGAATACACTGAAACTAATAGTGCTATTATTCAGTTGTAAAGTCATTTATCTTTTATAAGACGTAACATATAGTTATTTGTCAGCATAATTTAGCCACTTCAATTCTCTCTCAGTCCTAACATTCAAATATCCTGATAGAATGAACTTATCCAGCGTAATGAGAGTGAAGTGATGCATTTCAGGAGAGATGTATGTATATGCTCTGAGCTTTGACTCAAGGTAGAAATGCTATCCACTCTGGATCATTTATGACATTCACCAGTAGTCTCTCTCTCCACCATGAAACTAATGCTTTGGATCAATGATCTGTGAAAAGAGTGATCTTGAAATCCCTATAGATCAGTTTTCTAGTGAGTACCTCCTGAAAAAATAAGAAATATAAACACAAATACCTGCTTATCATTGTTCAATTATGATTTTTTTTTTAATCTCAGTNNNCTTTACATTATAATAACTGCTTATTGGTCTTAATGGGTTTACTGTTTATAAATTATTTCTTTAAGTAATTTTTGTAATTGTAATACTACAGCATAAATTACTTGTTCTAAATTGTCTTTTGTGATAACATAACATTCGATTGCCAGCAGAGCTGACACTCACACTAAGCCTGATAGCAACATGCTGCATAATACAAGAGCCAAAGACTCTAAACAACAACCTACATTAGCTTTCCTGCTAAAGTCTCATTTATATCCAACTTAGAAACATGAAAACACATATTTTCCTGTACCTTAGGTTGCTGACTGAGCCACCCGGGGATAGTACAAAACTATGTTAGCAGGCTAGATAGATAGTTTTCTGTTCATCTGCAGTACATTAAAGGGCATGTAAACATAGTCGAAAATGTCACTATGGTCTGGTCAGATGCTGGTTTGGCTCTATATCCCTGTCTCTGTCATGGCTTATAGCTACAGGAGTTTGTTTACTTTGTCTCTGTTCCATACGGTGTAGCACTGATAGTTATCCAGCTTATGTCAACACAGACATCTGTGTGCCTAAAGAGAGATTCAGAAAGAGATTATTAAAAATGATTTCAGTTGGACTTTAAAATAAGTACAGTATGTCTAGAGAGGAATACTTTTGTGATGCCAAGCCAAAGAAAAGATTCCCCAAGATGACAATAAAGTCAAAAAGTGATAAAAAAAGTGATATTTTTTTAAGGTTACTAGGTTTTTGTCTAATTTAGCACATGNGTGATGCCAAGCCAAAGAAAAGATTCCCCAAGATGACAATAAAGTCAAAAAGTGATAAAAAAAAGTGATATTTTTTTAAGGTTACTAGGTTTTTGTCTAATTTAGCACATAAAATATTGACTATAGTATTTGTGTATAAGTATCCTGGGGTCTTTACTAATCTCTCTTATTTGATCTGAGGTAAAACAATAACACTTATTTTAAAAGATACACAAACATTTATTTTTTATTTTATTTTTGTTATGTAAATCAATAAAAAAAATTAGGCAGATTTTCACCCAATGTGTATGGAAGTAATAACACATATAAATGTTGCACAGAGCCATACTTTTCATTCTCCGTACTCCTGCAGAATTGAGCATTCGTCACACACAGACTGTCAGATCAGTCCTCACCTGTCAGTTCCTGTCCTGGTTAGAGACTTAGCAGCCTTTAGGTGTTTGTCCTCTCCAAGCTGTTTATCTCCCTGAGCACAGTGTACCTCTGGTGACCTGTCCATCAATCTACACCTGTCTCAGTCCCACAAAGACTTGTAAACAATAAACCTACAGACATGATTAAATGATAAACCTCTGATGGAGGAAGCAGGCTACATAATAATCAGACTATGAAAGTCTCAGCAGGACTGCCAAACTGTAATAGACATGTTTCACTGTAAGACATCTCACAGCAGTTGGGATATGACAACATCATCATCAGTGTGATGAGAGAAATTGTTTCTAAGCCACAGATTTCACAGGCTGCATACAAAGCAAATCTGGGCAGCTGTTACTGTGATTCATTTAGACAACTGGGCACTTAGCGCTGTGTTGCACAGGGTTGAGACTACTGTGTCTAATATGACATAGGTGCTTATTAAGTTCCAAATCTCTACATCAGATTATAAATGTAAAATTATTTAATAATTTGTGCAATTTTACAATTTTGTTCTCTTTTTTTTAGTTTATTTTTCTAAACAAATGACTTTTGATTGAGATAAAATGCTGAGAGAATCCCCTTTGATAATAAATATGAAATTTCCCCATGCAAAGGTTATCCAAAGCTGGGTCCTGTATCACTTTGTTAGCATAAGTCTTTAAATTCTGTTTCTCAGTTTCAGTTGTAACATCTTAGTATCACGTCTCATTGTCTGTTTTTCTCATTGTGTGAACAATTTGAATACAGGGATTAAACGTTTTTCAAGGGGCATGGTTTAGTCTAAATTCCTCAACTTCATGCAACAGCTGGTAAAGTTCACACAATCTGATGCAACCCTGTCTACTGGAAATTACGTTTCTACTCCAAATTTTAAATTGCCATGCAGATTCTAGTGAAAAGAATTCCATGCTGGTATAAAAATATGTACTGTATTGGTTTGGTTTTCTTTTTTTAGAGAATGAGTATGATGTAATAGCTGTTCAAAAAAACACTATGCTACGACTCCGTCAGAATTAAATGACCAAATAGATCATTTGACCATACACTCCAGAACAACCCCTTTTAAACATTTCTAGGGATTCAGCCTGCTCCATTTCCTCTGATTTCCCATCACACTGATTGCTTGCACATGCCCACACACATCCATCCCATGGGTTGTTCATGTTGTCCACTTATTCAAATGGGATCACTGACAGCAACAAACTTCACATACACATAGACATTTGTCAAACTCAGTAATAACTTTTAGCCACATTTCACACCCAGTGAAGAAACACTTTAACTAGGTTTGAATCCAAGATTAGACATCAGGGAACAATCATAAGCCATATTTTGTTGTGTTTCTCACTGCATAGTGCTTAAGTTGAGTTTTTATTATTAAAATATGTTATCAGAAATGATACCCTATTGTTTCTGACTAATATGAGCACCATATCGATATCTCATCTTACTCAATATTATAACTGAGTAATTCTGTGACCAAACAAACAAGAGATATTAACATAATTTTGATGCTCATAATGAGAAGCCATAAATACATTATCAAAGCATCAGAATTCAAAAAGAATTACAAAAGAACTTAGGATGCCTGTGGGTGTGCGTGCATTCATAAACCTGAGCTGAGCAGCAGCCAAGCTCACATTGGAGTCTGATCACAGTTAATGAGCCCAGGGCAACCTTTTGACCTCAACAATTAATTCTAAATAGCAAGTACTCCTCTAACTTGGGAGTGGTGTGAGAGTACATTGCTATAAAGCAGGAAATATTCCCTTACTGTCAGGCAGAGTTTATGTGTTTGCATTCCTTAAATAGATGTATGATTTCTGGGCAGTTTCTGTATCACTCTGTCCTCTCACTCGCACCCGTGGTGAGCTATGAGGCTGTGGTTTACCTTGGCACTGTCCATCTATCATTCTGATTAGTTTCCAGGGAAATGATGTTCAGCATCAGTGGTGTAAGATGTAAATAGGTTTATATTCTGATTGATTATTTCTCTTTTCTTCACTGTACATTCAAAAACCAATCTTGAGGCTTTAAAGTTTTAATCAAATACTACATTCAAATTCAAACCATAAAGAATCAAATCATTTTGCACACAGTTTGGCAATTTTAAATCCTTAACACAAACCTAATAAACAATTTTAATTAAAAATTCAACTACTTGAAATGTGAATTCAAATACATTTATTTAATGGCATGTAAAGGGGTTTAAATGTATAAATGACTGCCAATTTCAACAACAATAATAATAATATACAATAATAATAATAAACAACAATTAAGCTCAAAGTATAATTTACCTAACTCAGTTTCTTTCATTATATGCAATTTCAACACTTTGTGAGTGAAAACATCCCTAACTTTGATAAGACTTGTGAGTCACACATTCCTAGAATTACTTTCTCTTTCATCAGAGAGCAAGAAAGTGATCACTACATTTGTAAAGTTTTTTTTCTAATAATTCTGAATCTGTTAATTGTATGAAGAGGGCTTAGGGAGGGGAATGCTGGATTATCTGATAACATTTGGAGGACTGCTCTTTCTTGTATTCATAGTTGCTCAATAAATGGGAGAAAGGCTAAGTCAATTTAAAGTGATTCATCATTTTTTTCATTATTTTAAGGTCATGTTACATAAATTTTATTCTTCTGTGTTGTCATAAATGTAAATCAAAAGATAGTATGTTGTTACATTTACTTTGGCACTGTCCACAATTTGTTCTGGTCAAGGAATTTGGATATTCTCTCTCTCTCAAAAAAAAAAAAAAAAAAAGATCTTGTAGCTTGGTGAACAGCAGCTTGCACCGATTGTGCTCGACTTTCCAAAAGTGAGCCAGGATATAATACACAGCAGAGCAATTTCTGCATGCACTCTGCCTGTCAGGCCACGGCTCCTCCCTTGCTGATGGGTAACACTGATTGAAGCCAAAAAAACATATTCTTAAAAGAGACACCAACTCCACCATGCTTCAAAAAATGGTTACATATACTTGCTTTGGTTATACATCTGGAGAAACTGTGGTTTACAATGTAAAAGGTGAGCATAAATGGGAAGTATCCTGGGGTCTGTAAGAGCTAACCTGGTTGTTAGACTGGCTTCAAAAGGTGGTACAGAAGAACATTAAGGAAACGTAGTACTACAGGGTCCCTTGATGAAATATTTGTACTTAGTCTGATGTATTTATATAGATTGTGACATATTTGTCTTTTTGTTTATGAATGATATATTCTAGCAGATACTCGTTTGTCCTGTATTGTTGATTTTGGTATTGTAATTTACATATATCTTAACTG
>JANJYQ010006122.1:1141-13224 GCA_024605255.1 Rastrelliger kanagurta | reverse complement strand
ACTTTTTTTAAAGTGTAAAGAAAAAATATACCCCAGGAAATGACAAGTTTGAAACTGGAGAACAGTGGCGCAATGAGAAAGAGCGTTGCTTTATGATATGTGATAATTATGAAAAATCTCTGGTGTACGCTTCATGTTGCTCTATGCATCTCTCCACTCACACACTTTGACAAGAAAAGTCACACGTGTAATTTTCACTTTTCTGTTTGCTTGAATGGATTGTAGGATTGTGCTATCATATGTGTGACATAAAACAGAAGCATGTACTGGTGGGGGCTCGACAGGTCAGCCAGGCATCAACAGCGGCATCAGTAAAGCGGCTTCACCGTGGCAGGTGATTTAATGGTTGTCACAGCAGCAATAGAAGTGTACAGAGACAGGATTCCAGTCAAAGCTAATATTTGTGATGAATCACTGTCATGCCAAAGGTAAATGTAACACTAATAGACACGAGGAGATCTACTGTTAGCTGTTTTTGCTAATGAGCGTATTCTTTCACAGAGGTGGTGTCACTTCTGAGTGCCAGTTCCATACAGTAAGGAGAGAAATGAGGGGGCTTATATTGGATTGGGTGTAATGAGAGTGTCATAGCTACACTGGTGGGAGATGCTCAGTAGGGGAGTTCAGACAAACAGAGCAGTAAAGGCCTGAGATGCTGTTTGGACAAAAAATTGACAGAGATTTTGTTGTTGGTAGACAATCTTCATGAATATTTATGATAGGATGGGTTAACAAAAAAGAACTGCAGGATGGCCAGGTGCTGTACTACAGTACTGAAGTGTGCTCAGTTTGGGAGACTCTACTTTTCTTCAACTACATTTCAGAGATAATAACTTTCTTCACACCATGAAATAAATACATTTAATTACAGGTTTTGATGGAGACTATTAAAATGTCTTTGTTTGAGCTTGTTGGCATGGGTTTTTAGACATTTTTATATATTAAGGTGTTTTTCCTGTAGAGGAATGAGTATTTATATGAAAACCATACATTTTAATTTTCTCTGATTCAGAAATTACCTTAAATACTTACGTATGTTGTGTAATTCAACACAACATACATCATAATGAATATTTTTATTTTTGACTTTAGTCTGAATTGCATTTTAATCCTAGTTGTAGTTGCTTTACTGAAGTAAAGAAAGTGAATTTGGGCTATGATGATCAATTAATCTATTAATCAATAGACAGATAGAAAATGATTCCATTACATTTAAATGATGAATTCCAGATTTGTTGTACATCTCTGCAAAGTTTATAGTTTATATTTAAAACTGTTGGACAAAACACTCAGTGGGAATTTTGAGGGGCATTGTTCACTTTTTTCTTGAATGCTATTTTCATATTTTCCGCAATAATAAAAATAATCATTCGTTGCAGCTCTATAATGTGAATACTTAGGTCCTGCTAATACTTTGTAGGACGATTGCGAGAAATCTCTATGATGCCACTTTTTCAGCCCCTTGATACCTTGTAAGCCTCTTTCCAAAGGGACTGAGATGTGTCTGTCTGTGAAGAGGGGGATTTTCTTTTTGCTGAATGGCAAGTGTTTGGTTTCCTGTTCAGATCAGCCAGCTTTAAATCAGGTGCAATGATACTCAGTGTGTGGAGTGTGTCTTCATGATAGAAGGTCACAGGGAAGTTAGTGCGACAGAATGGCTGCGACAGACTCTCTCAGCCATCTTTAAAGTCTTTAAAGACAGCTGCACATAGACTGTTGACCGGTATACTGCTTTCTTCTTCTTTTGGTGAAAAGTTAAACACTGGGCCAAGGAAGTACAAATTTGTTTTTGGTACGGATTCTGTTTTGAAAAGACATTTTCTAAACTTTATTTTTTTATAGAAATCTGGATCCTATGACTATCAGGTCATGTTTATTTTGAGGCAGTTTGCATCCAGCTACAAACTGAAATTCTTTTTATCAATAAAACAACACATTTAGAGGTCCGTGCAGCCCTGGTAGACACCGTAATACTCTCTACTTGTGTATGAGTTGATAGACTGAAAAATCCACAAAACACACCAATTTAAATTTCCACCCTTTTCCAGCAGCTTTTGAACCGTGGAGTCAGACAGCGATTGTATTTCATTTTCAAGCACTCATGCCAATGTAGATTTACAAATGTGGCTATATAAACCAGGAACCACAAAAAAGCACAAGTCACTGATCTCACAATTACTTAGTCCCTTTGGCCATCCACCCAGTCTTTGAACTCTATCTTGTGAACTGAACTTAAAGCGCTTTCCTCTGTTGGAGCGAGTCGTGGTGATACCACATGATATTGTTCAATCCACTGAGTATTCACAATTACAAGGCGGTCTGTTGCATTTGCTGGAGCCAAAAAAATATCCTAAAGCCTATCAAAGTCTGATGGCCTAATTTGTCTTGTTGGGGGTCTCACTCAATCCCCTGCATCCAAGTAACACACCGTGCTCTTTCGCTTAGTACTCCCTCCCAACACATTCAGCCCGAGCCCTCAATTGCTTGTTTAACTTGACACATAATTACTGTGGAAATATTTGTGTATTTTGTACGAGTGCCACAGTCTGCATTGCAACCGACTGCCAAATCCTCACAGCTCCCACTGCAGCTATCGCAGCCAGAATCCCTGATTAAAACAAGATGCTTTCATTTGGGCCAGCTTTGGAAGAAATCACTCCCAGAGATGGGCCTCCTCCTGCCAAGCCCTACTACAGCAGGGTTTGCCATGTGTGGCAAAGCTGACATGCTCATTGTACCAAAAGAAGCTTTTTTTATTTGGTTTAAAGCCCAATGTGCTACTGAATCAAGCCTGTTTCATCAAAGTGGTGTTCTGAGAGACCACAGCAACTCAGAGTTCAGTCAGTGCCGCTCAGGCCAGCATGAAACATCGCTCTTAAAACTTAGACAGTTATTATTAAACCCCATGGAGTCTGAGGTAATCTTTGCAAGTTTTTCAGACTGAGCCTTTTAATTTTATACACATTTTATCACTTTTCACATTGAAATTAAAGTAAAATGTGCATGAAACAAGGACTCTTAGGAGGAGAGGGAAAAAATGAATGTGATCTTTAAGAAACCAAAGTAAAGCTGAAATGTTATTGATGCTCCTTAGCCTGCTCTATCATCAAAGATTAAGTGTTTTAATAATATAATTTCAGGTTCTTTAAACAGTCTTATGATCTTGCAAATTAAGGGAAGTTTAAGACATTATTTTCAGACATTTAAGGGGCTCTGACCTTATATTAATGTTGTGTGTGTGCTTTCGAGGTTGTGTCTCTTAAACTTTGGCACTCACTCTCTTTGGAATCGGGATCTGTAGACACCTTTGAGAAAGCAGCTCAGGACCCTCATCTCAGGATTTGCTTAGACTTTTGTGAAACAATTTGTGACATCCCTACTGTCAAAATATGCTGTATAAATTATACATGTATTTACTGTGTACTGATTAAGGCATTTATAAGCATTTTAAGTGATTTGTACTAACTTTTACATGTTTTAAGCAATGATTAAATTGCAAAATATCATGAGATTACATTGTTTATTGGAAGCTGTAACTAAGGACAAATATTCCTTGGTGAAAATGTCCTCTGACAGATTGTGAAGTCATTCTTGTGTGGCAATGACTGGACATCTGAGGGGTCTGGTTGACCAGTCATGCTTTGACTCACTAACAGCAACATAAATCAACAAACTGACTTGGGTTTTGTCCTGACGCCTGTCATGCAACTTGCGATCCAAGCAACTTGCTTTAGTTGTTCACTTAAAGCCCCACATTAATTTCTGGACCAAACAAATAGACTTTCAGCCATAATTGTTCTTACTGTATGATGTGAAATACAGTAGCAGAGGGCAACTCATTCCAACGAGCAAAATAAGTAAAACACACCACTTCAATCAATGTTGGGGGCCACTTTCATGTAAATTGGGACCTCATTCACAATATCCAAAGCAAATTATCTTCATTAGATTTCCAAAACCATGCCACTGATTTGTCAAGCTGTGAATGATAATGAAGTTGTCTGGTTAATGAAGGGCTGAAGATGCAGGCTTTCACAATCATGATCATCTTCTATAACCCTTATGAATATTTAAGGTCCTTAATTCTGTATATAATTGCGCACCAAAGCTTGGCATCTCTATAGACTTCACAAATAAAGTATGTAATGGAGGAGACAGACCCAGCTATATTTCATTAATCATTGAAATTAATTAACTCGTGATAATATAGGATGTTACACTTGCAGGATCCATGGGGAGCTGTGAAGAAGGTAATGTGCAGAAAGAAGGTGCACAAATTTCTGTGAAATTTTATGTGTGCGATTATTCACTGAAACTTGTGAACACTTGCTCAGTGTTTGCATCCTCAAGCAAAAGGTTGCTTTAAATTGTTTTGGTTCCAAGGGGAGTTTTGAACCTGCATGAAATGCATGTTTTGCATATAGAAAACTGCTAATTTATGTTGTGGTGACAGTTTTAGAATACCACAGTAGGCTTAATGTCATATAATGATAATCTTTTGTCTATGTTACAGCACATACAGCTGAAGTGCACATGTGACTCAGAGCACAGGGCTCGAAAACAGGAAGTAAGTAAACTCAGAGATACTGTGATCCTACCTGGTGCCTGTTCCCAGAACGGCTTTGAGAGTAAACTGGAGTGGATTTGAGTGTCATGGTGGAAATCCTCAGTCAAATAAAGCAAAGTGGGGCTGCATCGATGCTCTGTCTTGTTTTATATGATGGCTTGAAATAAATGAACTTTAAATGGAACCTTGGCAGGGACGCAGGCTATTGATCGATTGAAGCAGGAGCTGAAGTTTAAGGGCACAGCTTTCCCGGGGCTGGGGCTGTAACTGGAGTAATGAAATTGATTAGGCCAAGGGAGGGTGACAAGCCAGTAGAGTCAAGCCCTTGATGTAAGGAAACAAGAGTGCCATCTAATTGGGGTGTAATATGGGTCTTTAGAGGACATTAAGCACACAAGTGGCGGAAGGGAAGCCACTCTACTGGATGGAGCCAAGATGATGTTGCACCGGTGTTATTATTTTGTAATTATTCACTCAGCTGATTGGATTATAGGAGTCAAAACTGAAAGTCCAGCCAAGGGTCAGCTTGTACCCAAATGGTAACAGCAGCATTTAAAGCAACTTCTGCTCTCTTGTCACTCTAATATTCATGTTAGTCATTTGAATATACAGCACAAAAGATGAGTAAAATTTGCTTTGCTTTTCTTATTTCCCTTGAATATTTGACTTTCACTGTGCAGGCTGATGATGTGTTTGCAAAGTTTGTAACTGAGAGAATGTATTCACAAATATTATTCTTTATAATGTGTGTGTTGGTTTAAAAGAAGCTAACTCTGGTTGCAATGCACCAATGTTTTTAGACATATAACTGTTGTTTCATCAAATGACAGTGAAGAGCAGATCCCTACCTATATGTCTCCACTAGTCAACCAAGTTTTTAGCCCCTTGAACCTTTGACATCTCTTGACCTGTAAATGAACAAATTACTGGTACTGGGCTGTCGCTGTTTTCACCTACACAAGAAGTACAAGGAGTGCTGCATCCTCCTGCCAGCAGAGGCCCTGTCCAGTACAGGGGCATTTATCTCCTGGCCTGAACTGTCTCACTCAACAGGATGGACAGAAGTTACGGTGCATTACAAGCACTTAGTGCAGTGATATCAAGGTTCACCTCCGATTTCCAATCTCAGGCCAGAATGGTGGGCTGGGAGGCCGTCATTAAAAAGCCATTACATGCCCATATTTCATATACCAGTCTCTCCTATGTTTCAAGGTGTTAAAAGCTCAATGTATATTTCCTCTATATTTAAGCGGCAGGACAACGGAGCAGCACATAGCATCTCACTAGCAGCCATTGACCTTGGCCTAGCCAGCCTTCATTAGCTTTTAGACACTTATCAGTCATAACTGGGTTTGTCCTCTCCGCAACGTTTCCTCCTTCACTTCACTTAGGCTGGAAAATAATGGCTGAAATCCATTTATCTGCCATTTCCAACAAGTGCGTGACATTAACAAATTATCTACTTTTCACTAAGTATGGCCAAGGTACCCTCTAAAGGATTCCTCTACTCTGCTGGCCAAGGTCAGACCTTTTTAGAAACTCCTTCTTTTTTTCTACCTGTGCTATTTTCTTTCCTTCCCATCTTTAAATATTCATTCTGCTTTTCCATGCTGGGCTGAGATTTTATGAGCACTATCAGCCATATTTCTCCAAACACACATCTTTATTTGTTTTTGATTATTTATGCTCCACTCCGACTTTATAACTCACATCCCTAGGAAAACATTGATCCAAGAGGCAAATGAATCTAATTAGGACCTCTTTCTTCTGTGCTGAATATTGACTTGTTTTGAAAGGTGCCTCTCCATTTCAAGCGAATGTCTCTGGAATGCTCGGTCCCAATCTCTTTAAGGAAAACTTCTAAGCGCTGATGAGATATTTTAGTCCCTAAATGCAATCCTGTACGGATCTATAGTGGTGCCTAGTCGTTCATAATGTATTACATTAATTGCAGGATGTCCTCATCAGTGCACTAATTTCCAGTTCTCAGGAACTCTAAGGCACCAGTTGTTTTTGCAGTTGTTGCAGGCTTTTTATTCTACTTTTAAATCATATGTCTCAATGTTAAATTTCTTAAACATCCATTGTGCAAGGAAAGATGTTGTGCCCCCTCTGCAGCTCATTCTTGTACATTCAGGGCTCTGAGGCTCAACCTGTCAATCTAGTCAACAAGGACAGTTGAGGAAGTGACGCCATACCATTAGTCAAGAATCATCTCAGCTAAGAAGAATCTATGTTCTTGACACAGAAAACTTGTGTTCCATCTTGATCAGTGAGGAAATGGGGCCTGGCGAAGCGTGCGTCGTCTCGCATTTGTCTTGAGTCGCTGTCCCAAGGCACCAGTGCTTGTTCACAGCATTACACGTGCTGGCTTTTGATGTAAAGACTCTACATTTCGCCATTTCACACAAACCCAATTCTAAAATATTCCGTCGCATTCCATGTAGTTGATTTCTATTTAAAATGGTCATGATTATTTTATTTTGTAACATTAATGGAAGTACATTTGGGTGGAGTGGGTCGGTGGGGTGGAGAGGCATTTGCAATTCATATTCCCCTGCATGATTACATTAAGAGTATGTTCTGTCATATTTGATTAATGTATCATGTTTTCCTTAAAACAGGATTAAAATATGAAAACCGACAGAAATGAGGCTATTACAAAGAATGATCAATTTTTAATAATCTACTCAAGGGGGAAAAATGAAGTGCTGCTCAGAAATGCACAGATCAGAATTCTGCAACATTTTGTAATCAGTGTTAGGCTGCAAAAACAAGCTTTGTTTTAAAGCTAAGACACAATTAACATGAAGGGCTGCCAGGCCTAGCTCTTACATTATGAAGCTTGAATTAGAAATATTGCCAAGCACGGTTGCCAGGTACACTACACATGTTGTACCGCATGTTATTACAGCTGCTTTATAGTAGCAAAACTAGTAAAAATGTCTCCTATTTTTGCAGCCAGTACAAACTGTGTATTTGCTGTAGATACATTTGTGAACACCAATGAAAAAATAAAAAAAAACTGAGAAATATAAGCTTAAATACTGGTTGTGCTAAGACAGTCAAAGTACTTTAACTGTCAGTTTCTTACCAGGAAATATATATCATCAGTTGTACCTTTACATGTTCTCTATGTTGCATATTTTGAAATATATTTTCAGGAAATGTTTTCTATTTTTCACACATGTACAAAAAAAAAATACCACACTGAGTCAGATGTTTAACCTTGTAGAAACACTACAGAAAAGTGGTTCAAGCTCTTTAGTCAATGTCAATAGCCATTTTCGAAACAAAGTATATGTGCATATGAGTGTGTACTGGAATAAACGTGGGACTCCAATTCCACTGTCAGCCATTTAGCCTGACCATGGGTGACTGTGAATTAAAAAGAGGGGCCTTTATGTGCGACCCTGCAGCACAAAAGGCTACATCAATAACTTATAGAGACAGGAAGGCCATTAGCCGCCACTGCCGGGCCACCTTTACATAATATGGTGTGTGTGGACTAATCACTGAGCTGAAGAGTCAAACTGCTTTAAGTCTACACTCTATATACACTCCATCCACATGCAGGGAAAACAAGCTGGGATACAAAAATGATGACAAACTCCTCATGCGTTGCTTATATGCGCTGTAATATTGCCACCTGGAAAAGCATTTTCAGTCAAATCTTTCCCCTCTGCTTGGCTTTGGGTAACGATTAAAGTCTGCTAATCCTCCTCAGTTAACTTTTATCATATGAGATCAATTGACCGTTTGTGTGTGAATGGAAGCCTGTTTCTGCAAACAAATCACATCCATATGGCCATCCAAGTGCAGGGACAAATCAAAATGTCTCTGAAAAGCCAATTATTAATGCTGAAGTGGTGCTTTTCTTAGGGCAAGTAAAGACAACAAAGTGTGACTGAGGAACAAGAACCACATGGGCCAGGGCGAGGATGCTTACAGAGGAAGTTCCAACAACAAACTATTAGCAGCTGTCAATGTGGAAGAGTGCGAAGCCCATATGAGCCACAGTTTGTCGCAATTGAATCAGTTTATAAATAACTTTTATTCAAAAATAGTTCTTTTACTGATTATATGTTCATTTTGTATTCATGTTTTGTTCATTTTCAGTGTCATGTTTATGTTTTGTCCCATCACACCAATAAAAGAAGCAAACACAATGAGCAAAATCGATCAGTTGTGTTGATATTGCCATTCCGCTCCAATCTTTAGCCACACAATACATTATAACCACATCAAGTGAAATGAAACACAAGTGCCTTTGATTGTGCTTATCGAAAACAGTTAGACTCACTATAAAGTTGCTACTTGTGCAGAAATCAGGTAAATGATACCGTGTATCCTGCTTAAAAGGGATTTGCAAACCATTTGGCCTGACTGCTCTTCATATTACCTTAATGTCTCCCAAAAGGCCAAAGCCAAGAATGAATTATTGATAGCCATCATATGGATCGCACACTGTGGCTCCACATGCCTATTAGAGGGTTTTGTTCATTCATTTACGCTAGCTTGGACTGCTGCCTTGAACTACACATCACTCTTCTTCTTTTACTTTTATCCATTAGCTGTTAACAATAACTGACTTTATGTAGGTTGCTGAGTTTCCAGCAAACAGTAAAAACAATCTAATGTTATGGGTATCATTTGCATGGTCTGTGGTTGTTTTTCACTGCCTGTAATTTGACCTTTGACATCTTTGGTTAGCTTCTTTGGTGTGCAGTCCATTTAGGCTTTTCTCCATTTCTGCATGGAAATTGGAAAAGGGGGAGACAACACTTTCTAGTGAAACGATAGTTGGAATGATAATTGCTAAGTTTAAAAAACAGAAATCTAATTGTGCAGATCCCCTCAGGGACTAATATTGGACTATCTTATAAAAGGCCCACAGTATCCCAGCAATGATTTATTGCTGAATTCCAGTCATTTTCAATACATTATAGTTTCCAAATTGTGTTTAAATCGAGTGTAGAGGAGAAAAGGCCATTAGGAGATGCAGAAATGAAGATTATATTTAAATATTCATGCACTCGGTACCTTATTATTGAATCTGTACACTAACAAAATCAATATTAAGTGCAGTTTGACATAAATTTATTTATGAATTTCGACTTTCTAAGTACTTGCATTTTTTCACTCAAAAAAGGATGAGTATAATGCTGTAATGATATCAAAACAGAGTGTCAGGGTGCATTAGTCTGGGAGTTTATGAACCCGCACATAAAAACTCAGGAGCGTCCCTGTAGAAGTGCTTACTAGGCAGAAATGTCGCTTTTTACAAACATCAGTCATTTTACAGTCCTGTATCACAGGGCGCTCCTCGACTGTGGGTGATAGTTAGAGAAAGATGCAGTCATCTTGTTTGTCCTAAATGAGATCTTTGCAGTAAGCCTACTTGTATTAAGGCCTGGGAGTGGGACTGTGTAACATTTAATTAAAATGGATGTCTCTCGTTGTGCCTAACCTGTCCCCCTAACTCCTTCTTGTTTCCAGGCCATGTCTTTGTTTAGACAACAGCCCAATGTGACACTTATGACATGAGGACGCTGTGGTTCAGAGGATTTTCTTGTTGCATGTGTCTTAATACAGCAGCATAAAATAACATGTGATTGCTTGTCCCTTACTGAAAGCCTCAAGGAGAATTATAAATATACTACCAGTTGTAAAATATCCATGTAGTTTCTGTTTTATACTGCGTTGTGTTACTGAGCATGAGAATTGTTTCTCATTCACATCACTCACGCTTTGTGCACACATGTAGGAATACTATGAAAATACAATAGGTTTCCATAAGTTTTAAAAACTGTTTCTCATTCTTTTGTTTCTTTATAGAAATGTGAGCAAAGTTAAAAGGCTCTTTATTGGAGGAGCCACATCTCTGGACACAAGATGATGCCATAAAAGCAGGAAGGCATTGAAAAGCAAAACATCAATCTGAACTAAGAGGGGGAAGCAATAAATCAGAAAATCATAGCCTTCAGCCCCGCCTTTAAAATCATTTAAACAGATTCAAAAAGCCTGATTCTGCTGGAGACTGTCTGTAAGCACCCTTATAAAGCCTTTATGTGCCTTAGACACAGAGGATAAACCCACAAAACCTTATTGAGAGACAGAAAAATGATGCCCTGCTCCTGGGAAGTGGATGCTTTAAATGCTAGTATCGGTATCGAGATCACAGAGCGGAGATGAGTAAGTAAGAATCAAGGAAGTCGTCCATCCAAAGCATTCCTCTAATATGTTTTACAAACCTTTTCAGGTCTCTGTTTCAACGTTGAGGTGCGCTTACATCCAGCGTTAAAGGATTTATATGAGTTTATCAGATGCTGCATTATTACAATCTCCTTATTTTCTTGTTTAGAAACATATCAGCTGTTCTGGTTAAACTCAAAGCCAGTGGATAAAGATGTACCAGTGTGTATCAATCAGCTTACAGTCATGGACAGGATCCGCTCTGTATGATATAATAATGTTTGTTTAAAGTTTCAAGCACATATACTGACAGAAATAACAAATGTTTCATTACTTTTGAACATAAAAGAGCTACAATCCTATATTGGATCTAAAATATAATTATCCATAATGGAAACAAATCTAACTTAAGAGCATAACATGACACAAGCATTAGAAAATGTGATCTATATAAAGTTCATGTCCTTTGTTTCCCCCTGTTATCTGTACAGAACTCACACCAAGTACTGGCAAACATGTGTAGAGGAAAAGGAAAGTCAACCTCAACACACACAAACTTGATAAAAAAAAAAGGTCTGGGGCTGTGAGTTATCTGTGCAGACAGATGTCCAACAAAAAAGAATAATGTAGATGAATAAATCAGGGCTTAAAGCAACTACTTCCACTGAGTTGGATTCACCCACATCTGGACATAGACAATTAATATTCCTCAGATTGCACTGTGTTTTAATGGTTTGGTTTTCCCTCTTTAACTTGCCCCGTCATGATAGACATAAGGTCGACTTGCCCTTAGAAAAAAATCACAAGGCAAAATTGGTGACAACACCAAAAGAAAAATAATTACCTTACTGTTACTGTGTGTGAAAATGTAAGGATTANNNNTGACAGAAAGGTGATGATTTATGTTAGAAATGATTGGAAACACACACCGTATAGAATATTATATTTTATTATATCATCCACCAAAATATAACTTAAAGCAGATGGAAGTGTGGAAGTGTGCTTTTCAGTCATATTTTTAAAAATACTTATGTGGGGATAATACACCTTGGAGGGAAAAATGAGTATTTAATAAAGGGTGTTGATTAAAGCTAAGTGTGTTAAATGGAATTCTTTAATTTTTAAAAAAGTGACTTTACTCCACATTTCAAAAATCAAAAAAAAAAAAGAAAAAAGCTGATAACAAGGTAATAACTGTAGCTTAACCAAAATGTGCAAATTGTTAATGAGGGGTGAATACTCTCAGAGCAGCTGTAACAGCCTATTATCAGCCAGGTTGTACAAGGAAAAGCTGTTTTGACAGAAACACATTAAGTTCACA
>JANJYQ010006116.1:10499-20704 GCA_024605255.1 Rastrelliger kanagurta | reverse complement strand
CACACACACACACACACACACACACACACACACACACACACACACACACACACACATGATACATGGTCATAATATACAAATGATAATCAAGAAGCCATTCTCATGGAGTAAATCAAGCTTGTTAAATTGATTTTAATTACAATATAATCGCATAACTTAGCATACCACAGGCATGAAATGCCCATTTTAATCTAGCCACATTATGTGTAAATTGGTCATGGAATACTACATAAGGTGAATATAAGGTATCTCTTTTTAACTTGAATTTCATCCTTTCAGAGTGTACCAGTTGGAGAACATGTCTCTTCCTTCAAAGTGTATTTGAATGAATGATGAATGAGGATGTTTGGGAAATGGCCAAAGAAAAAAAGGGGAAAAGCCAAAATGTCTTTCTGCATTGACAGCAACATTTTCCCTGAGAGGGTTTCAAGTGTGTTAACACTGACATCTCATTGGAGCTTGAAATTCAATTTAAGTTCAAATCCAGCAGAAAAAGCCTATGGTTGGACAAAACATCTTTTTATCAATCAACTTTATTGCAGACATTCTTTGAATGTGCATAAGTAAACCAAAGCTTCATACAAAAACTTATGGGAAATTGGTCATTCCAAGTTTAGGAGAGTGGGTGGGAAACTGTGTTACTACAATTGGTCAATTTTAAACAACAATGTACACTAGAAAACATTTACTGTAATCACCTTTATGCAGCTTAAATTTATCAGTACATATGAAGGATTTTATCTTTTTTCTTTAAATTATTATCAACATAATGTGTATATTTATTGCATAAAGATAAAGAAACCTACACCATCACTATTTACTGAATTCAGTTTCACAGCATTTAAACTTTTGTTGCACCAAAGACTTCTAATTTTTGATAACCAAATATAACGAACAAACAAACAAATGTGGGCTAGTATTCACCTGCATATGATTACTGATTAATGGTTTCACAAACAATTAACAATCATAGTCAAATTAAACAACCACAGAACACGTTAAAAGGTTGGGGTCATTTCAAATATTTCTGTGAAATCAAGTCGACCACTTTGACAACCCAGGTTGCCAGATATGAAACAAACTGTGCTGCAACCATGGAAGCAAGCAAACAAATAAGATCAACAGAGATATATTTTACCTAAAATTGGACTGCAGTACCCATTTTAAGTGCTTGCTCTCAGTGTAACACATTTCTCCTTTAAATCTTTTTAACTGATATGCAGTTCATCATAACTTCCTGGGCCTTATCCCAGTAGTTTGAGCCCCTGACAGCCGCCGTGTGGACACTGTAGCACAGCTGGCGGAACTGATGGCTAACTGAGCTGTTGGCTAAACTGAGCTAACGGCTTATCTCCTGTAATTGCTGGATTACAGTTTGTGGTTGTCAGAAATCCAAGGCAGTGTCTGAAATGCAGTCATAAGCAAATTTATTTAAACAACATTTCTGTAGGAAATATTCTAACCCATACTTTTTGGTCAAAAACAATACAGAGAGTAATATTTCTAATGCCCATCTTCATTTTAATTTTTAAGTGGTTTGATAATTATGTCTAATTGATAAATTTGACCTATAAGCGTGTCACATCCAGTGGCCATTGAATGCTGTGCATCATCCACTTTGAAACTGTCCTGGTCAGAAAATAAGATAAACAACAGATTCACCCATTTCAGCAAATACCTCAAAATGTTTATATTCAAATGACAAAGCCCCAATGGTGCATAATAATTATAATGGAAGCAAATGGGGTAATCAGATGTAATCAATTTTATTTCCTTATGTTAATCTTATCAGTATAGTCAGTGTTCCATGGCAGCCTGGTGGACAGACCAGATGACATGCTGACTCAATTAAAAAAATGTTGAGATTTAATATTGCTGCTATTCTTATCTCCTGCTGACCTAGACCCCATACATTCCCCAACTCAGTGTACCGATGATATTAATCTATGGATGTCACAGAACTTTTTAACACTGAACAAAGACAAAAAAGAAATATTCATCTATGGAGCAATGGCTCTGAGACAGAAAATTTGCACTTCATTTCAATTTTCACTGGAGAGCAAAAGTACAGTTAGAAATGTGGGTGGAAAGCAATCTAAACTTTAAGAGCCATATCATCTCACTGGATCAGCTTTCTACCAACTAAAACATTTAAAAAGCAAGAGTGCCTTTATTGCAATCAGAATCCAACCATGCACGTATTACAAGCAGACTAGACTACTGTAATGTTCTCTTCACTGGCAGTGGCGCTGCCTGACCTGCGTATCCGGGGCTGTAGCCCTGAATGTTTTTCTTTTTTTTTTCAGCTTATTACAAAGGAGGGAATATCAAAATGACTTAAAAACAAGGCAGTTTTGAAATATCCTGTTTTCAGTGATATTTTGCCAAGATTGGTCTTGGTGCCACTTTGCCAAGACCAATCAGAGGAGCTGTGTGGAAACAGCCAGGTTTTTATTGACTAACCTCTGATATGAATGTCATAGACTCAGTTGAATAAATGAATCAGAGAATTTTTTCATAAGGAAAGGAGAAAAAAAAAAGTGTGTTTTCCAAAGCGCTGAGCTGGCACACCAGGTAAGCACATAATAGAAATGTCTGTATGACAGATCATTAATTACAGCTAGCGCATAACGTTGATAATCTAGCTACGCATGAATGATACACATGGATCAATGAAGTGCCACAACTTTTTGTGTCCAAATGATGTAGTTAACAGGGATTAAATTGTGGAAATAACCACATTTTCTGCAGATGATCAATTTATAGACATTCACACATACATCACATAAATATTAAATAATTGAATGGGCAACATTCAATTATTCAATGATTTAGTCCAATATTTCTAGTTTTAAGAGATTTGAGTGAACTAAGGCAAAAATGTGTTGTCCCTGTAAAAAAAATGAAACTAGTAGTAACCAGTTACATCAGACCAATTTAATCACATTACTATTCTGAGCTGTTTTCAAGTGGTATATATTTTAATATATAATATATTTTATATTTAAAATTGTGTGACTTTATTGGTCAAAACTAATTTATTATTTAATAGATATCATCTCATTTTGTCATATACCAGTGTTTGTTTTTCTGTCAGCAGCAGTGAGTTGGAGAGAGAAAGAGAGAGAGAGAGCAGAAGATGGAAAGAGCAATAGATTAAGAGATCTATTTTTTTTTTTTTTTTTATTCATGATTCATTTTGGAAATAAAATTTGTTTTAAGTAAATGCTGCAGTTTTTGTATGTATACAAGGTGCCAAAATGCACAAAAAAACATAAAATTACAGCAGTTTATCAAACTTTTTTCTGGGGGGGGAATACCTCTGGACCCATCTTTCAACAGTCTGGGCTGGAGGCTTTTTCACTGGATCTAAAATGTCTGAACATGTTACACCTGTCCTTAGATCCCCATCAAAACTAGAATCAATTAAAAAAAATTCTGCTACTTGTATACAAAACTCTAAATGGCCTTGCACTTCAGTATAGAAAAGACATGCTAATTAGATACAAACCAGCAAGAACTCTCAGGTCCACAAACAGTAGTATTTCAACCATCCCTCATACCAGTTCTAAAGTACAAGAGGCTGCCTTTTGTATTTATGCCCCAAGTAGATGGGACACTGCCTGAGGACCAGAGAGATGCCCCCACACTGAACACATTTTTAAAATGATGCTAAAACATAACGTTTCACCACAGCCTATATGGCTAAGTTCTTTCTGTGTATGTGTGTGTGTGTGTGTGTGTGTGTATGTGTTTTGTATATTTTGACATTTGTATATTCTGCATTGATTCTTGACTACACTCAAACGTGATGATGCATAATTATCTTCTGCAGTTGCACTATTAGAATTGTGCTGCAATAGTATTGCCATTTTTATGGGCAAAATGAGCTTGAAATGAAATAATATTTTGCCCATATCTGATAGTGTCCTCAGTTGTAGACTATAAACTATATGATAGCACTGGTGCAAGAGCTTTCTGTAACCTTTACTCCTATGTCTATAGTCCCTTTTGTTGTCGTATTATAAACCATTACACCTGCACCAAGGTCAGGGTTCAAAGGTCAATATTTTAAAGAAAAGGCCATATTTGGGCTGAGACCTTTCCAATGATGTATTTTGGTTTTTGGCTTTCTAATTTTCTCATTTCATGGATAGATGCAATTTGCACATTTAGTTTCTTTGAAAGCACAATATGTAAAATGTTCTTTTCTTTGTAGTGGAAATAACAACAAAAAGTAATACTGAAATGAAATTAAAATTTTAAAACTTATTTACAAAGAAATTACATGTATGACAAATATGAACGTAACAAGTGCAGGGATTAATTGATGGATGTGTGTTCATTGCTCCTTACCACTATCAACAACTGTCAAAGATTTTTTTTTTTTTTTTTTTTTTTTTCACAGAATCAAAGCAGAAATAATTAAAAATGATGAACATAACATTAACATAATCATACTGAATCATATTGAAGGATAGGAATATACTTTAGGGAAGCACATCCTCGGGTATGTCCGCTGGACTGACATTGCCAATTAACTGTAGGCTGCTGATTAATTAAAATAAATACATTTAAAAAACAAGCATAAAATCTTGTAATTAAATATTGAGTAATGTAGCAGTTACAGTTTAAAAAAAGACAGAAAGACAGAGAAAGTGTTCATACACATATATAGATTAAATTTCATGATTACAGTATTTCACAAACTTGTGAGACTGGGTTGGCTTTTGCTACACTCTCTTTGTAGACAGTGCTTGATATGGAAGAGTACTATCGGTTTCCAGTTTACAACCACAAGTCGATATTGGTTTTTTAACATAATGACTGCAATTAACTTTGATCCACGATTATGGACACTCATTGTGTCATGCTGTTGTATAATACATTTATAGTGTATTGCGCAAAAAAGAGAGAAATATCTATTAAATGGTGAGATCATAAAACAAGTGTATGGACCACTTATGGTAAAGTAGTATGAGAGTTGATTTGCTCTTTAGTGTTACAGCCATTGCTACTACTAATACTGCACAATTTGGCTGCATTGTATTAAATGCAGAGGTTGGCCTTTATGTCATAAAATACTTAACTTTGATTCTCTCTCCAATAATAAATACAATAATTAAAGAGAGTGTGCTACAGAATTAGAAGTGCATGTTCATTGAATCACTGGGAAAGCAAGCGTCATATAAGACAAGCCAAAATTTACAGGAATGAACCCAAATGTGTCATGCAACTCTCCAAGGGCAAAGTGGAGCCGTCACAGCACTCTGGGAGATTAATATTAAGTTTACAGGTGATCTTCACTGCTGAGCAAGGACACTGCCTTGTATGCCTAATTTTAGAAATATTACTGACATTCCTCCATGCGAGTTTGATCACAAATCTGCTTGTGTATATTATCCATTTTTTATCCATGCTGTACTGACAGCACCAATGGTAGCTAACAATGTAGAACAATATTTTGACCTGTGTGATATCAAGAATGTCTTTAATTAGACAATTTAGGCAAGCTTCATGTTATGACAGTCACAATATGTAAAGAAATGGACTCTTGAATTCTGTACATTATAATATTCACAGAAAGCTTTCTGTATTGTCTCTGTAAACCAGGTGTGAGATCAGCACAGAAAGAAGAGCCTAATTTCCTCTTTCAGTGAACTTCAAACCATATTATTAAAGATAAATAGCTGGATAAACATTAAAGAGGAAAAGAAAATTGCGCATGTGATTGCACTAAAAGGACATTGCATAGCAAACAGGGTAGTGTGGGAAAGCATACATACATATGATACATACAATTCTAACAATACTTAAGGATTATTGTGCGTAGTATTGCATGGTATGTGTAGGAGTGACATTATCGACTACTTAATCCGTCCTTTAGGTGTACAATATAACAAAGGCTGTTTGGAGGTGTGACCTTCTCAAATGGTGGAGGACAGTCCAAGATTTATGTCACAGTTGAGAGCTTCTGTTGGGAGCACTGACAGACAGATAATCCTGTGGTTTAAACTTGGCAAATATTGATCCCATGGCCCTCAGTGGCAAGCCTCAAGACCTGAAATTGAGGGAAATGGATTACTTTCCTGAGTCAAAAAAGAAGACAGATGAGGAAGAGCAAAATATACTATCTTGGCCATCAAGCTAGATAACACACTGAGGAAACATAGACATTAATTCTTACCTATCCCATCTGGAGCTATTGCATGCTCTTCTTTCAGTCAAGGATTGTCTTGTCGGGCTTTGCAATCATGTTTTAAAAGCTGGTTCTATTCATCCATCAAAGCAAGCATTACCCTGCTTCTATTGACATTAACCTCAATAACATTGCCACACATAACAAGGCTTTATGCAGAGTGATGTGATGGCAGATGATTGTGGTTAGGACCATACTTTTTTGAGGAATTTTCTCCTTTTTCAGCCTCAGAATAGTGTGAACCACAGAGGCTTCATTGTACAGCAATCACATTTAGTGGATAATTTTCAGGCCATCACACCAGCTATACTGTAGCTATCATGACTCTGTCATGTATCACTTTTAAATTTGCCTCAGGGTAAATACTGATTCACACTCTAAAACCTTCATATTTACAAATAGGAAAAGAAGAAACCAGTCTTAGAACTACTATTATGTTGCTAATAACTTCTTTTGAAAAACATCTTTTCACATACCTGCAATGTCATATAACACTGTGAAGCTTACCGTAAATGTACAACCTTGTAGCTGAGCCTAGGTTTCATCAAGGTCCACTTTCATAGTTCTTCTGAAGCTTTTTTATGGACTGAAATATGTGCCACCAGAAACTGAATTTGACCTACCAGCATTCATATTTGAATTTGAATTTCTAAACCTGGATAATTGCATTGAAAAACTGAATCTGAATAGTATCATTTGAATTTGACAACTCTCTCTATATTGTCCCAATTAAAATTCAGTTCTCAAAATTCAATTTCAATTTAATGTGACAGATATTCGGCTACTTGAAAGATGAAAGCAGAGCAATCAAACATAGATATACAGGACTCCTTTTCAGCCAAACAGCACCTACATGTAGAAGTGCTTGCTTTTATCCATAGACTGGCTTGACCAGAGGTAAAAGAAAAAGAAATGTTAAACTGTTATTAATGTCGCTGTACTTTTCACTGTGTTATATAATTAGACCATAGCGTCAGGTTTGACTGTGGAAAAACGGCACCAGCGTCATCTCCACTCCCCTGCTGCCCATATATAATATTATAATAGTTAATAATAACAACAATAATAACAATGATAATAATACATAATAAAAAAGCAAACTATAAAACATGGAAGGAGAGATTGTGGAAACACAGCACCACTGTCATCACCACTCCTCTGTTGCCATGGAGATTGAAAACACAGAAGATAAATAGTCAATCTCGCATAAAACATAAAATATCCAGCATCCTCTCCAGTTCAGCTGTATATCAAACCTGACGCTACATTGCTACATGATATGTTTTTGGGTATTTTATTGTTCTTGTGAGGACTCTGGCTGACTGTATACTGAGTGGAGATGATGCTGGTGCCATTTTCCAACAATATCTTCATATCAAACCTGATGATATGGTCTAAATAAATAATGCATTGAAAAATACAGTCACATAGCAACATTAATAACAGTCTAATGAAAAAACAACTTGTCTTTTTCTTGTACTTCTGGTGAAGTCAGTCTATGGAAACTACCTGAATGTCTGTTACAGTAAACTGAAATTGTATTTTGAGAAGTGAGTTTGAATTGTGAGATCTGAATGTGAAGATCCTATAGAGAGTTGAATTTTCAGTGAAGATAAAATTTTATTGGGCTTCAGTCCCAAACTTATTTCAAATTATACTATTCAGATTAAGTCTTTCAATGCAATGATTAAAATTAAGCAATGCAATTTCAAATTATATGATTCAAATTTGATTTTTTAATGCAATTATTCAAGTTTAGCAATTCAAATTCAAATAAATGATTCAAATTCAGTTTTTGGTGGCACATATTTCAGACCATACTTTTTTCCCTATCACACTATTCTTATTAGCAGATTGAAATGTGTATTGCTTAAGGGTTATAGTTTTCACTATTGTAGTGATCAGGAGCTTGAAAAGTTATTTATAAGCCACATCCAGTACAATCTGTACACCTGGCGGAATGGTGACAGAGCTAGTCTAACAATGTATGAATACAATATTATTTGAGTGATTCTCGACAATATATACTACTACTCCACATTGGTGCTAAAAAAATCCCTCTGCTCAAGGACAAACACACTTGCAACATATTAGTCCACTTGAGGAGGTTATTCAAATAATGTCAAACTAATTATTACATTCAATGTGATATTGATACTGAAATATGTTTCTTTATTTGTCCCAAATTTACATATTTGGTGCAACAATAAATCTATTTGATTTGAGTTAAAGAAATAAAACAACTGCTCTGACTACTATTCTCTGATATCTCAAATGCTTACCTCATATTACTAGGTTGAATCAGCATGTTTGGTGAACAGGCAATAACACAAAATAACATGAAATGACAAGGTACTGTTATGCAATAAAAAATGTGAAACATAATGAATAGACCTAGCCAAAGGTGCAGCACACAGGTTTACAACATAATTTAGCTACACTGATACTGTATAAAGATTTCCTCTTTTACCAATTCATAAACAATTTAGCAGGGTGTCAGTGTTCATGGAGGTTAAATGTTGAATTGCACATTTGTCTTTTACACCACAATTGAGTTGACTCATTACAGGACATTCAGGCGTATGATTGCAATTCTGTTCACATGGTATCTAAATAATTTAGTATTTCAAAAACATTTGCACTTCTGGTACAGCATATAATAGACAAGTGTCTATCTGTTGAATATATAAACCATAATTCTAAATTATGTAATATTCATCCCCTCAATTGCAGGCAACACATATATTATATTCCTTCAAAGGTCAGGATCACCAGCAGAGCACACTTTGAGCAGTTAGACTCCAGTTCCTTGTTGAAGGGCACTTCAATGTGTTGATAGAAGGCATATTGCAATACCCTCCAGGGAGTAGTTCACAAGCCACAATACTTTTGTATAGATGGATGTCCTTTGAGCACCAGCTGGATGCAGGGAGGGACTGGTTCTCTCTTGACATTGCCAGTTGGCACACCCGTCCACAAGCCAGGTTAATTGGCTTAGAACAAATTAAAGCTCTATTATTCACAGAAAGAAGAAGCAAGAGTAAAACCTTCAACAGGCATGACAGAAGAAAGAAAAGAAAGGTTTGGTTTCCATGTGACATTAATACATCTGACAAACAGATATTTATGTTGGTGCCAAGAATCAAGGTAGCTACCTACATTATACCTACTATAAAGCTGCAATGTTCTATAAATGTCCCGATTATTCATTTATAAGCACGGGTCCTGACTTCAATGTAAAGTATGTTTTACCTGGAGCCAGTGTAGATAAATTCCTTGTTCTGTGAATGTCTGTCTATTTCCCATTTAAAGAAAAATATTCCTGTTAGATGGAAGGTATTGATCCCCATCACAGGGAATGACATATGACTGTAGATAAACAGTTCCAATCACTCTAAGTGTATGAGCAACCTGAAATCTCCAACTAACTTGGCATGTAGACTGTAGATGGAAATCTAAGAAACCAAAGGAGCACAAACAAGATGAAAATACCGGCTACAAATCTATATTTCTTTTCTCATAGGGAGTGTGATTATTAGACAGAAAAATTTAATTGCTCCTGAATCAGATGGCAGAGAACTTTTCTGTAGAAGCCATTTGTCAATCAGATATCACCTGTGTTGTCAGGCGAATTCACAAAGAATTGTGTCCGCTAATAGCAACGTGAACTGTGCATCATTTGCAATTGCTATCTGCCCTGTTTCAAGACCTGATTCACCAAAAGATGTGACAAACACATCCATTTTGCTATTATTTTCAGACTTTTCTTCACATTTACCACATGGATTTGGCTGTAATGAAAAAGGCAGAGAACACAAAAGCCTCAAGATATGTGTCTTCAATTAACCTTTATGTATTTTTCTACTTTTTGAATTTAGTATTTTGCATCTATAACATACTCTAATTAAACACCAAATGTCAAAAAACAGCTATTCATGTGACATATGTTAATGCGTGAATCTTGCAGCAATGTTTAAGCGTCACTGAATGCTATCTGATGTTTTGC
>JANJYQ010006098.1:35776-46815 GCA_024605255.1 Rastrelliger kanagurta | reverse complement strand
GTGTGTGTGTGTGTGTGTGTGTGTGTGTGTGTGTGTGTGTGTGTGTGTGTGTGTTGTGTGTAACCCCAACCCTAAAGGTTGGGGTTACCTTTAGGGTTAGGGGGTTAACAACTAGACTCTTCAGGGAATTGATGTAAGTCAATGTCATGTCCTCATAAAAAAAAAAAAAAAACAACAAGTTTGTGTGTGTTGTCATGTTCATACCATGAAAGTTGGTTATGGGTGTTTACATATGTGCAAAATCATATGAAATTGAAACACAGGTTGAAAAATAAACAAAATTGGTTGTTAAACCAATGAGATTTTCACTATCATCTGATTGGCTGGTCATCAGTCAGCCATTTCAACCAAGTGACTTGTTTAAATTGTGAAATGTCTCTCCTGTATTTGCTCAGGGCGACTGGGACATCTACAGCTTCCACATCAACTCTACAGTGAGCAGTCGTTATGCTACAACTGTCATCACAAGCCGTGTAGCCAATCGTATGGACGAGTCAAAGGAAATAGAATTTCAAGTTCGCATTCCCAAAAATGCCTTCATCAGTAAATTCAGAATGTGGGTGTTAAAAAATCATCATCTCCACATAAAGAATTAAACAGTAAAACATCAAGTAGATACGTCATTTGCTGCTCAAGAATTCATGCATAACCAGACTTTTCCTGTTTTCTTTAGGCTAATAGATGGCCAGATGTATGACGGTGTTGTGAAAGCTAAGGAGCAGGCCCAGCAACAGTACTCTGAGGCTGTGTCCCGTGGCCAAAGCGCTGGGCTTGTGAGGTACATTGATCAATGGATCAGCTTGTTGTCAGAATTTGTGTAGGTGTTTTTATGTTGTGTTGCATAGACAGCACTGTGTGTCCTTCAGTATGGGGGATGATTAAAGGCATTAAAATGAGATACATTTCTGTTATTCAAAAGTAGGTTTATTTTTGTTTTTTTATGAAACAAAGGATAATATGACCTCTCAGTGCATCTAAAAGTCCTTCAAATGACCTTGGAAAGAAAAATCAGTCTTTATACAGTAAGGCCAGGACCTGTGATAAGTGGTCACAATAAACAATGTGTTAGTAAGGGATCACAAGCCGAGAAGAGTGGAACCACTGTTTTAATGCAATGAATTCTGACTCTGACAGCTCTGTAGGGAGGACTCTTGAGGAATTCAAGACCTCAGTGACTGTGGCTGCTCACCAAAAGGTGACCTTTGAACTCACTTATGAGGAACTGCTGAAGCGCAGGCTTGGCAAGTATGAGCTGCAAATACACGCTCGACCAATGCAGCCTGTCAAAGACTTTAAGGTATGTCTGTCCTATTGGTATCTACTCAGTGATCATTGAGGAAACATTGTTGTTAGTAATCATCTATGTTATGAGCATTTAACTATTCAATTTTATTTGCAATGCCAGGTTGATGTGTACATTCATGAAAATGCTGGCTTAAGTCTTTTGGAGGTTAAAGGAGGACTAAGCACCAAAGTCCTGGCTGATGCTATCACCAAAACACATTCAGACAAACAGGTAAAACATGAAGTAATAACAACTCAGTGGCTATTAAACTGTTTAACTGTATGTACATAATTATTTTCATATAATTTATTTGTATTTTACACTCATTTTTCATTTGTTCATCCTATGATTTGTTATGGTTTTATTCTATCACAAACTGCATATCATACATCCAAATATTCACAACACTCAAAGAAAAGCAAAAAACACAAATCCAAAATTGAACATGGACATGCAGACATGAACAATATAAAATGAACAAATAAAGTATATATGTCAAACAACAAAATACAGTAAATGTTGATTGTAATTCCCTCTCAAGTCGAAATCACGAAACCAAGTCGTTCTTTTCTTTACGGGCTTTTAATCACACAAAGAGCATGATAGTGTGCCTCGCCGTGAGAACTGAACGCAGCCGTATGTTACATGACTCAACAGTTAGATCTGTAAAGTCCAACAAAATAACAGTAACATTAAATGTACCTACCTATCTATCTCAATAAGGATATTTCTCCCATATCAAACAAAGAAAATACATGAAATAAACTAAATATTGATTTTAATATTAAACTATTGTTAGTAGAAATGTATATATTTATGAACACTATATTTTTAACCTAATATTTATTAATCTATTATTTATTTATTTATTTATTTATTTATTTATTTATTTATTTATTCATTCTGACTACATTGATATAATTTATTTCCACAGTTGTGCCACTGGTAATCATTTATTCATATTTATCTATTGTGCATATTTAAACTGTAGAAATATTTCACTGCACTAGTATTTAAACAAAGCTGAATTTACTACAAAACCCCTTAATTGATTCTCATGTCTATCAAGAGACTGTAAAAGTTCATTTCCTTTACAGGCATGGGTGTATTTCTACCCCACAGAGGACCAACAAAAAACATGTGACAGCTGTGGAGACGAGGGTTTGAATGGAGATCTGGTTATTGTTTATGATGTCAACAGAGACGCTTCAATTGGAGACATCGAGGTACACCAAGACTTAATTTAACTTTGATTGGTCTAATGGCACATGAAGTATTTTATGTGGGTATTTTATCTATGTCCTCATCTTTTCAACAATCTTTTCTGTCAAGACATCGGATGGATATTTCGTTCATCACTTTGCTCCATCAGGTCTCTCTCGCATACCAAAGAATTTTGTCTTTGTCATTGATAAAAGTGGCTCCATGCAAGGCAGAAAAATAGAACAGGTACAGTAATAATTGACAGATTGCCATTGACAGTATTATTATTATTGTTTGATGACCATAATTTAGATATAAAGACAATTTCGATAAGGACTCGTCGTCAATATATATTATTTAACGGTTTCCTTGTTAAGTAAGCTGAAAACTGGAATTAAAGTTCTAAAGAGTGAATAATGTCTTTGCTCAGACCCGAACAGCATTAATCCGCATCTTGAATGACCTGGCAGAAGATGACTACTTTGGCCTTATCACTTTTGATAGCCGCATTAATCGCTGGAAACAAGAACTTGTTCAGGCCAACAAGGAAAATGTGGATAACGCCAAGAATTTTGCACAGCATATTACTCATGGAGGATGTGAGGTTTTTCAGTGAATATTGCAGAAAAGGCTTTGAACATTTGACAGCAGAATTTAACTAAGTTTTTTTTCCCTCCCACTTTAGCTACAGACATTAATGGAGCAGTGCTGCAAGGAGCACAAATGCTGAATGCACATCCCAGAGAAGGTTCAGCATCTATCCTCATACTTCTCACTGATGGAGATCCAACCTCAGGTTACAATAAAACACACATGCACACACATGCAGAACTACTTTCAGGAATAATTTGAACAGCAGTCTTTTTCAATTCTGTGCACTATCAGGAAGCTGAAACCTTCAAATATCATGAACACTGCGAAGCAAATAACATAAGCATATTTAAGTAAATGTTTTTGCAACTTTTGTATTTGCAGGGGTGACAAATCTCAAACAAATACATTTAAATGTAAGGGGAGCCATTGCAGAAAAATTCCCACTCTACTGTCTTGGTTTTGGTTTTGATGTAAATTTTGAGTTCCTCGAGACAATGTCACTACAAAACAGTGGTGCAGCACGACGGATTTATCAGGACTCTGATGCTGATTTGCAGCTGACGGTATTTTGAATCACTTACACTTCCCTCATATTATAAATATTCTTTAAACCATGTGATTGACTTTGTTTGCCCACAAAGAGACTGGCTGTAGAGAGTAACAGTGATAGTATCTGTATGGCCACAGGGTTTCTATGAAGAGGTGGCAACTCCTCTACTGACAGATGTAACAATGATCTACACTGGTGGGATCAATCTAACCCAGACTAACTTCAGCCAGTATTATAATGGCTCTGAGATTGTGGTGGCTGGCCAGATCCTTGACAATGACGTTGACGCCTTCATTCCACAAGTTGTAGCTATTTCGGTAAGGATCCTTTTTCACTACACATTGTGTGAAATGTTCTGGAAAGGTTTACGATACACTGTCCCTGTGTATATAGTCATGACTCATTTGTGCTATGCTAGAGTAAAAGAAGGCTGACGTTTTCTGAGACGAGCAAAACTGTGGAATCCACTGAAACTGCTTCTGAACGCCGTATCCAGAGGGTCTGGGCTTATCTCACAGTCAAGCAGCTCCTGGATAAACAGTAAGTGTGATATTAAAAGGAGTTCAAGTCATTACTTTACACACCATACAGTATCTGTTTCATATTATTATCTATTCACTTGTTCTTCATGGGACAATATATACAACTACATTACACTTCTATACCACTACAATTCAGAGGGAAATATTTCACTTTTTATTTCATTACATTTATTAAACAGCTTTAGTTACTTAGTAATAGGTAATATTTTTTTCTGGTTGAAAATTTACATGAAATAATTAAGCATTGCAACCAATAGCTCCCAACTTTGCCCAGTGACCCCTTAAAAAATCTGTTGTCTCTCCTTGTCATGTCTCTGATGTCTTTTCACATGACTTCATTAAAAAACAGAAAATTTAATTCATTAATCAAAAAATTAATAACAGAAACAACAACAACAGCAATAATAATAATACTAATAATAATAATAAACAATGATTAGACATTTTAGGACTCTTTGGAGGGGTCCATCTTCCAACTACTGAACTAAACTAGTTAACTGTATGCAATGTGGTTGAAATTAGCTCCACTTCAGCTAAAACAATGATGTGTTGCTTGCACACTGATGCATCAATACTTATAATGTATTTCACATTTATTTCATAAATCAGGCATAGGGGATTTTCAGCAAAACAAATAGGCCTACTTTCACTTTAATACCAATTTACTAAATAGACAGGATTAAAATGCAGGGCTTTTACTTGTAATGGACTATTTTAACATTGACGTTTTGCTACTCTTACTTAAAGGTTCTATATCTGACTCTTAAGAAGCTGTTCACATTTATCTTTTTTTTGCAAATGAGTGAATGGTTATAAAAATGTGTTGGTTGTGTATATCGGGAAAAGCAGAACATAACTTACCCCTTTTGTTTTTTCTCAGTAGTCAAAGTCTAAATTTCAGCACATTGCTCCTCAGACACAGTGCAGTGCTTCACTGTCACTAGTCAGCAGCCACAGCACAACAGGAGCTCCTGTCTGTACTTGAGCACACAGCAACAAAGGGAGGGGCCATTACCCAGCAATTGGAGCATACAAGCTTTTGATACCACTATTGAGAAGAAATTTCTGGTTTCTATATATAGAACCTTTAAGTAAATGATCTGTTTTCTTCAAACAATATTTATTTACTTACAACAATCCACTGTTGCAACTGTCATATCATAGAGTAACATGCTGATCCTCATTTCCATGTAGAACCTGTGGAATCCACTGTGTGAAATGGACAGTGTAGACAAAAGCAAAAGATGTAATGTTAATGTGATGGGTGGCATACATATTTAAAACATACTGATATGTTGTGGAACAGACTGCAATTATCTGGAGCAGCGGAGGAGAAGGTGAGAAAAGAAGCCTTGGAGCTGTCACTCAAGTACAGCTTTGTGACCCCACTCACATCCATAGTGGTCACTAAGCCTCCAGGGGAGAATACAGAGGTACTTCATAAACCAAAGGAAGGTCAACAACAAGGGACAATACAGCACAACTTGCAGCTAACACGGCAACCTAATACTGGCTTTTCAGGTAAGCAATACTAATGTAAACAAAACAAAGCATTGATTCTGGATACTTTTTCTATTATGGGAAACACAAATCATACTGATATGTTGTGGAACAGACTGCAATTATCTGTAATTGGCCATAAAATCCATGTATGAAAATCCACAGTTGTTAACTGATTAAGTTAACTAATTAATAAAACGTTTGATATGCTGATGTGACCCAACAACAGTGTTTTAAAATGATTTATATAATCATCTTTATGTTTTTAACAGCACCTGATATTATATCAGATAGGAGATACTGTAGTTACACATCTACATGGTTGTGATGCGACTACTCATGTACTTTATGTGGTGCTTACAGGATACAGCATTCACCTGCATTCTGAGTAAATTTTCCTCTCGTTCTTCATAGTTAAATGAAATGAAAAAAAAAACAATAGAAAAACTATTCACACCTGATATTAGTGGCTCCTCTCCATGTATGACATAAGTATGAGAGAATGAGGGTTGGTCTGCCCCTGATCGGCCTACCCTGATATGCTTAGCTTAACCGGCATTCCTCATGCCTAAACCTAACCAACCCATCTAATTAAGGCAGCGTAGGGCAGGATTTGCACACAGAATTGCACACATAATGCACATAAAGATCCACACGATGAGTTAATGATAAAAAATATATAAAAAATATCATCAAGCTTGAGGGGTGAGTTATAGTTTAGATTTAGTTTTAGATATTTTTCTTCTTACACTACCACAAGTGGTGATTAGTAGCCAGGCTGGCACCCACTGGTGGTCTGCTTAATTATATTAAGCTACTACACAGTCAGGGAACTCTCAAAATGCCCAAAATTGTGCGGGCCAATCAGTGAACAGAGCTGATTGTCCCACACGACAGGCTGAATGCGGTGACGCTGAGCTCAAGCATTCAAGTTTGACTTTCTGGTGTAGCTGGACAGCAGCACTCATGAAGCCGATGACATGGATTTAAGAGAAGCTATACGTTTTGCGTTGTTAACGATTCCAAAAATTGAAGAGTTAAAGCAAGAAGAATCTTGGAGAAAGACGTCATTGGCCTACTTCACACACACATCACAACTAAGCAGTATAATTGGTCGAAGCTGAAAATATCCCGCCCACCATGATGTAAATGTTTCCCAATGGAGAGAGGTCAGACCATACTCACAAAGTGAAATGATGTGGAAGCGGATGGTTAACCAGCTGGAGAGGCTTACCACATTCCCTTTGGGGCTGTCACATTCATTAACTTTCAATATGAAATTAAACTTTTTAAATTTATTTTTTAAGATGGCCTCTTTTTTATAAGTGTTTCCCTATTATGATATACAACATAAAAAAAAACCCTTACTCATATTTCCTGAGTTTGTAGAAGTGTGGCTCAGGTGAAGGTCGTCTAACGTGTCTTTATTTCAAATGGCCTCATGAGTAAATTGCCTTGTTTGCATTATATACATACTGTATATCAGAAGTTTACTAAAAGTGCCCAGTAGATATAAATTCTTCTAAATTGAATAAAACAAAAAGTTTCAAAAATGTATCACACTTTTCTGTATTTTACATTTCTTGCACTCATTTTTTAAAACCTTATTTTATGACTGGAAAAGAATCAGGTCAACTTAAATCACAATCAAAAAAATAGCATAAAAAACCCAAGAGACACACCTGGGGAGTTGAGGCAGGTAAGTTAATTCATGAATATTCCTTTATAAATTTACAACTGTATCTGTATTCCATACCTTTCTCTTTCTCTTTCTCTTTGTAGCTGGTAGATCAGTCTTTCGGAGTTTCTCAGGTACGTCAATAGCACATAGATTATGTGTACATCTACACTGTTCTGACTTAACTGTACTACAAAGATTTATAACTTTTGTAGCTTAAGAAATACCTTTTTCACAAATTTTGAGTGACACCTGAGTTTATAGAAGTGTGAGTTTCAAGGTGGGTTTTTTTATTCCACATATTCATTAATGATATATAGTGTAATGATCACTTCCTGACCAGGGGCTTCATTTCTAAACGTTGCGTACACACACAACGGGGCCTGAAACTGGCATACGTCACTTTTTACGCAAAGGTTGTAATTTATAAAAACCAGACTTGATGGGAAAACATGCGTACCCCTAAGCAAACTCTGACCCACAGATGGTGCGGAGGTGAACTGACGTCAGATTGAAGAACGAATATGTTTTATTATTGCCCTTCACAGATTTAATTTCAACCTGTATCATGCGTTCAACAGCTATTTTAAATTGTTCTAATTTATTAGGAGATTCAAAATTCCAATCTTATATTTTCTTTTTTTATGAATGTAAAGAACTTGCATAATACCAGTGAAGACTGCAGTAACTAAGTGCTAATTTTAGAGGCATCTCTAGTTGTGATCAATTTATCTTTTTACAAGAAACTGAAATATGTAATTGTCAGATAATAACACATGTTCAATATTCAAATGTGACTGTTAATTTTCCAGGTCAGGTTAAAGTGGATTCCATCCCAGTACTTGCGGGTATTTATTTATTTTTTTGACTTGCAGTTTTTAAATTAATCATACAACATATTACTGTACTGTATATATAATATACTCTATTCACAAACACAAACATCCCCCCACTTCAGTTCGGCTAGTTCTGAGCGATCTTACAAATTATAGTTACATCAAAGCATAATTAGCAGAGACAGAGATGACCTGGCATAACCACTGCTCAAATACCATATCATAGATGTGTAACACAGCCTGTCATCTCCTGCCTTCTCTTTAAAAACAGTTAATCCACTTGGCCTTTACTCTGACACATTTATATAGTTAAGGTACATGCTCTATTTTAGGAGAAATATCTCTATCCTGTCCTGCAACCTATATGACGTCCTTTCATATGCTGCCACTTTACTCAATTCAGTCATCCATTCTTAGGGCAGAACCAAAATTAACTTTTTATGACATTAGTAATGTAGCAATGAATCTTCATCCATTATTGATTAAGCTCTGTGCACAACCAGAGCCCATGTACCAGTGTACTTTCAAACATGTCACACTTCCAGCAAGACCCCAGGTCTTTCAAACCAAGTCTGAAGAGTCTATTTGGATTCCAATAAAATTGGTGCAGAATTTTAGTCTGACCCTTAGATCTTTTGACATAATTCAGGAGTTGCTACAAATCCTACCACAGTCCTGTTCATCAAAAGAAACTGCCAAATCCCAGGAAAGTCTAAGGGCTGACAACCCAGCATCATGTTCCAGCAGCATCTTATACAATAATACTTAGACACTTCATTTCCGCCACCTAGCACCTTAAGGATTTTATTCAGCTTATCTGCTTTAATCACATTTACTCTCCCCCATGAAATGCTAGTACAGTGACGACCAGCATTTCACATCTATATCTAGCTTCTGTATTAAAGGGTTAAAGTTCACTTTAATGCAGTAGTATTATTCAGAGTGAGAGAGAAAATGAATCCCAAATATTCCAATCCTTGTTTGAGCAATCTAAATCTACTAGCTTGAAAGAGTACTGTTGGACAGTCCTTTGTTAAACATTGGGCCTATGATTTGCCTCTGACATCTTCAAAAAGGTGTTTATCATGTCCAATAAGGAGGATATTGATACCCCAGGATCAGAAATCAGTAAAAGAATATTGTCTACATACATCATTTATGAACAGTTCCATGTGTGTGTGTGTGTGTGTGTGTGTATGTGTGTGTCCTCCTCATAACCAAGCTACTTGGTTATCAGGAGGTAAAATGCTTATGTCCTTTTTTCTGATCTTGCTTTACTTGATTGTTATGAAGCTGAACTTAGATGTCAGAATATGGGTAATTAATGCAAAATAATTTAAATCATTATAATATGAATCTATGTAACTGGTTTTGTGTACATTCATTTTCAGGTTCTCGGCTGCGTGGCAGACGTCCACAATGTTTGTATTGCACATACATGTTATTTATAGTAGAAATACATCCTGTTGCATAAGAAAAAGTTGCAAAATAATGCAAAATCATTTAAATCACTGTAATATCAATGTATGTAACTGGCTTTGTGTACATTTATTTTCAGATTCTCCTACTGGGATGCGTCCCAGTTCTCCACAACATTTTGGTAGAGGATTGCACATACATGTTATTCATAGTAGAAATACGTCCTGTTGCATAAGAAAAAGTTGCAAAATAATGCAAAATCATTTAAATCACTGTAATATCAATGTATGTAACTGGCTTTGTGTACATTTATTTTCAGATCGTGGATATGCTTTAGGCATCCCAGGCAGTAAGCCAGACCTAGACATTCCTGGTAGAGTATTACACATACAATATATAGTATAGCATGGTAGAAAGAGGCAGAAAAATTCTGATGCATAAGACAAAGTTCCATTACACACTACTCCTGGGAAATTATAATCCCCCCTGATCGCTGTTGTTAGAGGTTTGTAAAATAAACACACTCACTTAATAACATTTTCCCCAAACCAGACTTATCTAGAGTCCAAAACCTAAACCTCCAATCTACCCTATCAAACGCTTTTTCAGCATCAAGTGAGGCTGCAGCAACTAGATAATTAGCATTTGAGACTGCCCACGTAATATTTATAAAGCATTTAATGTTGTCACCTGCTGCAGGTAATTTCTTTTTGTGCCAGTTCTGATCCATCCTTCTAATTTTGTATTTATTGTACCAATCACCCACTCTGATCTAAAAAGCAGTGAGCGCATGCCAATACCAGATGACTATAAAATCGATAGAACTTTTTTGCATCTGCATTATAATACAAAGATAATCAGTTATGGATGCCTGTATTTCAACAGCCAAATGTGGAATGAAATTAAAATCAACTACAAAATAAAAAAGACTTCCAACAGGAAGAATATTTGTTTAGACAGAAATGAATGTGGCCACTGAAAAAAAAGAGAGAATTTGTCTCATATGGAGTAATGTTTTAAATTAAAACATGATAAACCTCCCTTACCCTTAAAATTATTTTTGTTATTGTTGGGTTTCTTTTTTTTACTGTAGATGCTGTTCTAAAACAGTTAGATTCAGTGGTGAAAAGACAGATAATGTGTTTAGTCGTTTGTTTTGATGCAGAGGTTAGGTAACAGAATATGACAATTAATTCAAGTAAAATCATTTAAATCATTATAATATGAATGTAAATGTGTATGACTTTGTGATCATTTATTTTCAGCTCTGGAGAGGCCTGCTTATGATACTAATGCTGCTCCACAATTAAGCGATGGTACATACTATGTTATTCATTGTAGAAATAAATAAACAAAATTCTGTTACAAAAAGTGCAGTAAGCCATGAAACTGTAAAAGTATAAGTGAAATACAAAATGAAGCCTGAATGAAC
>JANJYQ010006098.1:5612-16507 GCA_024605255.1 Rastrelliger kanagurta | reverse complement strand
GTGGGTGTTGTGGGTGCTGTGCGTGGGGGGCATGTGGATAAGGAGGCTGCTGTGCATGTTGAGGGTGTGGGTACTGGGGCTGGGCCTGAGGCTGAGGGTGTGGGGGTTGAGGCTGGGCGTGGTGAGGACCATGTGGATGATACTGCTCATCTTCGTAGTTGTCAGCAATCAACTTCATCCTGCTTTGTGTCTGTAGGAAGAAGAAACTGGTCAGTGAAAGAAGCAGAGAGAACATACAAAGGTCCCTCATGAGCACCCACGCAATATACGACAGTCAATCAGCAAAGTAGAAGGTGCAGTAGCAGTACAAGCAAATTTTAAACAATATATACATGGGTGGACCGAAAAAAAGGAACATGTACATTACAGCATTTGCATTTTCCTGGAGTCTCAGTTAATAGCCTTTAGGGATATAGCCACTCTAGTCTTCATGTTTAGCACTAGCCTGGGTATACCCATACTTTCTTGCACACAATTTCATTTCACTTTGCAAATCAGGATACCATAGACCCAATTTTCCCCTCAGCGAGGGAGCCAATCACAGTACAGGGGAGGGGGCACAGTGACAATCATGTCAGGTACATCCTATTCTGTTTATCTTCACAAACAGCAATAGTCGCTGGCCACCATTATTTCTCCCATCCATCATTTTTTTCCTCATCATATTTCGGTCGATCTACATTTGTCATCAGGTATGTTTGATATGATTGGCTATAAGTTGTGTACAGATAGACATTTGTAGCATCCAATAAGTGGCTCTGGGCTTTGGTAAACCTCGCCTGATGGTTGGTTGAATTGGTGGTTCCCAGACTGAATCTCAATCTACATTGAGATGAGGTCTGGTGTCAGCCAGGCTAGTTTAGCATAAAGATATGAGTGATATTGATCTCCTCCAATATAAGTGAGATGGAAAACTACTCCTCACAGCACCTTACAGTGCCCCGTCCACAGTCTATGGCCCCTCCACACCATGGATTCGCAAAAAACTCAAGTCTCTAATTGCATTATTAGACCTATGTATTAGACACATGTCCCCTCAGCTGTTGCATACACACTATGATAGCAAAATATTGAAATATTAATGGTCATATTTTTCTAATGAAAAAAGAAAAAAGTAGCTGTTACTGCAAAAATGATGACATGCTACATTTGTGTGAAAAAAGCCAAAACTTGACCAGCAAAGATGATCAGTGGCCATGACTGTCTACCACCCCCTGTGGATGAAATGGAAAAAATGGCTAGCTGCCTTGTGTAGGTATATATATTTTTCATTTTGATTAACGTTGCCTTGGCAACCACCTACAATGCAGAGAGAATTTCCGTTGACATTTTACTGCAATACTAACGTGCTGTTTGAGCTGGTGCATCAGTTTGTCCCGCTCCCTCTTGAGGGCCAGCACTTCCTCTTGGGTCTTCTTTTTATTGGAGGCAGACAGTTCCAGCAATGCAATATTAGCATCTTTCTCACTGATGGCTGCCAGCAGAGCTTGTTGTCTGAAAAAGAAGAACATTATGGCATCAGCTAATATATTCTATAAAACAAAAAGAACATTAAATAAAAAGTTTGTCAATTCATGGGGCTCTTTTAACTAAAGAACTGCAAATCAAACAGCATCATTCTATTTTACTGCATCAATGTCAAACATTGACTGAGTACAACTAAAACTACTGATGGCCAGAATCCATCTTCAAAGGAGTCAGATGATGATCAAAGACGAAATCAAATCACTCAAAAATAAGACTGCTTTGTTCTACTCTGGAGGATGACATAAAATTAGCCTTGCAACTCAGACTACATCACTGAGGATTATTTCTCACTGAGACTTAAAGGAATAGTTTGTCACTCTTCATATTTGTTCTCTGCTTGAAAGTTAGATCAGTGAAAAGGTTGATAACACTCTTATGTCTATACTCTAAATATGAAGCTACAGTACAGCCTGCAGCCTGTTAGACTCACAGGTTAGCCTCTTAATGCCCATCATAGATGGTGAGAACAATCTCCGAGGTTTTGGTTAGGCATCAAGTCTTCTAGGGGTGTAAATCGGAGCCAAGGATTTGATCATTTTCGATACCTCAGAATTCACCACAATGCAATACAATTCAATTCGATACTCAATATTTTTATCTACTAAGTTTCAAACACTTCAAACACATCATTTGCATTTTACTGAGAATACAGTAACAGTAGGGCTATTCACACAATGTTATCCCAAAAAAAATAAAGTGCAGATAAATTGCAATAAAAAAAAAAATTGCAAAAAACCTTCTTACTGAATGTTTCCAAAATCTTCTTGCTGAGGAAGCAGCACAGCTGAAGGAACAGAGGATGAGTTCTTTCTCAACTTTGAATATTGATTTATTTAACAGTGTTGGTGTTAAATGAATCACACCATGATTTAATTCTGATAAACCTGTAGGTCCATTGAGTATTTCATTATATTTGTGCCACATTATCATGTGATCATGCAGTGCATGATTGTGTGCTCACTTGAGTTGGCGCAGTGTATGTAAATAAACTGCAAAGCCAGCCAATCACAGATTGGGAGGAAAGGAAGTTATAATGTTGCTATAATCAACCTGCATCTGGAGAGTCTGTAGCTGCCAGTATCAGCAACATGGCAACCACCGACAACATACTTTTGTGGTTCATTTACAAATACTGTGCCAACGCAAGCAAGCACACAGACTGATCTGAGCACACATGAAATTTTAAGTGAGCAGAGAGCACTGTGCTCTCACTAATTATAATATCATATCCAAAGCAGCTGCTTGGAGTGAGAATTGCTTGCTTCTTGCTCTTGTGGTTCAATCAACCAATCAATCAATCAATCTTTATATAGCGCCAAATCACAACACAAGTCATCTCAAGGCACTTTATACAAGAGCAGGTCTAGAACCTTACTCTTTAATTCAATTTTCATCATTCAGCAAAGATACTACTCAACTGTGTGACCTTAACTTAGAGCTTAAGTTTAGATAAAATGTGGGAATCTACAGTCACAGGCAACAAGATAAACACATATCAATATTTGATTTATTACAAAAACCAAATGCAAAAACAATTGGCTGTGAGTTTTTTTTATATGCTGGACCATTTGTTGGCCAGGCACAGTGACTTTCTGGACTCTCTGCTGGTTCCCTGACAACCTGATGGTGATAACAAGACTCCAAGCAGTTACTGCCAAAAAAGCGGATTTCTTAGAATGTCAAAATATCTTTAAGTCAGTAACATATCCTTGGAGAAATGAGTAAGCCTGATCAGATAAATAAACTAACAAGCAAACTATGAAAATGTAATTGGCAATGCAGCTTTAATTCAGACAAGCGGTTTTGATATATAATGAAGAATTTATCATTTATCATTTCATATTAATTTCAAATCTTTTGGTGCATTTGGTAGATTAAGACAAAATATAGTATCACTGCTTCTAGACAACAAATGAATCCTTACCAGACACACATTAAGAGAAATGGCAATGTAGACTGGCTTTGTACTTTTAACATCAAATATCATAACACTAACTTCATCTCCAGTATCTCCTCAAGCTGTTTCCGGCGCTCTTGTCTCATGTTAGTCAGGTGGGTGTCCCTCTCCTGCAAAGACTGTTGAGTGGAGGAGAGACGCTGCTTGGTGGCATCCAGTTCCTGCCTCGTCCTCTCCAGTGTGTTCATCAACTCCTCCAACTAAAAGACACACATTTCATAAGTTAAGTACTTAACAATGTCAAAGGTGAACATTTCACAGGAATAAAATCACACCTTTACGTGGTGGCCACTCTCCATGGAGCCATCCTTACGAAGGTCCTGTCCTAAGCCTTTCTTGTCCCCCTGCGATCCCAGTTTGATGTTTGTACCCTTCTTAGGCTGGTCTTTCCCTCCTTGTCTGTAAAACCACAAATATTTAAAAGTATTTCCATGTCAGTCATCATTTTAAATCCTACTTCTGTAATTACTATACAGTTTATCTATCAAAAACGTAATACATTCTTACAGCAACAGTGTTATATAAAAGGTTAATAGACATGACAGGAGTGCACATGATATAATCATGTATTACATCATAAAAAACATTTAACACAAAAATAGAACAAGCACAATGACAATCATGTCAGGCGCATTTTGAATTTCGAGTTTCAAAATGGTACCAATCATGAGAGCAGCATGTTAGGAGTATTGTAGATGAATTGATATCTTCATGTTAGGAAGAGATGAAATGACTCAAAGGTTTAGGCACCAGAGTTGGCATGGGAATAGGTAGAGATAGGGGTGTGATGGGGGGGGGGCAGGGGCACTACTTACCTGGGAGCTAGACTGCAGATGGGGAGAGGAAAAGATAGAAGAAAAAGGATGATAGGACAAGTGGGAGACACATTGGAAGCAGAAAATAAGAGGACACACAGGAAAAAGTTAAAAAAAAGAGACATTAGAACCAGAACATAAAGAAACAACCACAAGAAAACAATACAGAGGACCCAGAAGAGATCAGTGTGTTCATTGTCAAATAACATGGGAGTTTACAAAGGCACCTGTGATAGCAGCTGATCTGCAAATGCAGAATGCACTTTCTTTAAAAAACATGAAACCATGTGCATCTGCTGCCAAGCCTGGGAAAGGCAGACATGCAGCCAGACAGGCAAAAATCAGCCGGTGCAAAAGAAGAAGGAACAAGGAAGACAGGTGTGAGTGCCGAGCAAAAGGGGAAGCCAACAGTGGTTTGACCAAGTGGGGCAAGAAGAGGGAGTGAGCTAGTGGGATAATCAGTTATGGATGCAGGATTGGTCAGACGAGAGAAACCCAACTGAACCTGACACACTTCAGGACTAAAGGTTCAGTCTTGAGCCTACCTACTACAGCACCTCACTCACTAAGCGTGTGTAGACCTGGAGCACAGCAGCTCTATTCATGCAGGCCACTAAGCTAATCATTTCCCTTAGTACCAGGTAGAGCAAGCTAGGCAGGGTGAGTTGGGACAGGTTTAGCTCACAAGGGAGAGCAGGGAGGTGGGCACCGGGAGAGACCGCTTGAGAAGAGAAGGATTGTCAGGTGATGTTACTGGGATGAGAGACGACAGCAAGTTACAGAGGAGGGGAGGGGGATGTGGGGTGAGGCGAGCAGATGGGTGACTGGAATGAGCAGGGAAGCATACTCATGGCAAGAAGCGGCCTCAGTTCTACAGACGTATATATATTACATAACAACAAACAGCCAACATCACAAAATGACACAAAAAGGTGTATGTGTGTGCCTGCGTGTAAGTGTGCAGATGTGCACTAAGACACTTCAAAAAAAGGACACCAAGGAGGGATAGCAAGTATGGTACAGTCAACTTAACTGGATGAAAGAAGCGAAAGCTTTAGGTTTAATCACACCAAGTTTAACAGCATTGGATTCACAGAATAGCTAATATTTATGTACAAGTACAAATTGGAGATACATGCAAATACTGTATGTGCTCCATTAAAACTGTAAAATTTGGTTTGCTGCATCCTAAGTGTGATTGTTCTTATTTTGTGACTTTACTATGCGTTATTATAGAAACAAGCCACAATAGGAAATGCAGTATAAAGTAACATGTAATCTTCAGGGGATCAAAGTAATACCACAGAATATATGCCTATCTGGACATATATCGCAAAAATGATTTTGTAGTCACAAGCTATATGAAGCGTAAACGTAAAGTTTAAGGTTTGTACTTCATAAAGAATTTTTAATATTTAGAGTCACACATTGAAAGTCAGTGTAGAGATAGAAAGATGTTCATGAAGCTTGCCACATGCTGTTTAACTAAATACACATGCAGTGCAAACTCACAATCACACAGTCGCACACTCACACAGCTTAATCAAAACTCATGGCAGCTATACATACAATTAAACAAAAAGCAAACACATGCTAAAAGAAATAAATGCAAGCCTGAATCCAGGGGTCTTTGTATCATGTGCAGTTACAGTGTAGGTACAGTAATGAAGAAACAGAAACCGTCACTGTGATACAAGGATCTGTGAAACTTTTATAGACAGCGTGCAGACCCAGGCACACAGGTGAAATCAGATGCTATTGCAGCAGTCGCAGTCGGAGATTTTAACCACGCAGCCGGGCTTAAGTGCCAGGGCAGAGCACTCACTTTCCCAGGAAATCCCACACCATGCCCCCTATCTGCTGGGGAGCAGCGGACACAGAAGGGAGCGGGTCAGGGGGAGCTCTGCCGCCGGGACGAGGGGTGGGGCGAGGGGTAGAGGAGGGGGGGCTGGTGTGAGGAGGTGGTGGGGCATAACAGAGAAAGAGTTGCAAAGAGGACGGAGAAGAGATTGAAAACACAGAATCGGATTTGAGAAAGGAAATGAAGGAGGTTCAAGACCAAGGTTGAAAATGATGAATGACAGAAGGTAAAGAAAGGGACAGGTGGGCATGAGATGGAGCATAGAAAGAGGAACAGGATAGAAACAGTGGCAAAGAAGGACAAGAACACGCAATTAATCAAACACCACTAACAAATTAGCCTGACACTTAAACTAAGTGGGCTCTATGACTGGCTAGGAAGGCAAATAATTACTGGTTTGAACAGTTAGACTGTAAAAGTGTCTACCAAACTTTGCCTCATCAGTCCAAATCCTGTCCAGGTGAACAATAATACTCTCCTCCAAAAGTCAGTTGAACTAAAGCAAAAAGCTGCTTGCAAAGAGGTGGGCCAAGAGCTGATGAAGCCAGCAGCCTTATTTGTGTGATCCATTAACTGATATCAGTTTGACCTCTTACATTAAGAGGGTGGCTGAGGGGCACTCTGTGCTGTAATATCACATCTAATACATTGTCACACAACTACAGAGAGGCTTCTGGTGTATCTCAACATGCAGCTCCAACTAACATCTATGACACAAGGCCATGACTGGATCCAGTGTAGAAGAAGGTGCTGAAAGACCTTTATGAGGACACACTTGTACATATAAACATGAAAATGAGTACAGCACATAACAAAAATGAGTACACCACTGTTCAGTAACACTAAAATGTTACATAACTACAAATGCTGTCTATTTAATACAATTTTATTTTTTGTATTTTTATTGTTAATACCAAAGAGCCCATTCATCTAAAAACAGGTTTAGCTACATAAACTTTAATGAAAGGCTCATATTTAAGAATTAACCACATCAAAGCTCAGCGCACCCTTCATCAGTGACACTCCATTTTTTCAGTTTTTAGTATTTTGTATGCAGCTTCTATTTTTGATGGCAGATTTGATCCTCCTGAGCATGGAGATATGTTCTGTTTTTCTTTGCAAATAATTATTTTAAGCTATTGGATTTTATTGTTCTACCTTCCTTCCTGTTGGATTCAGGGGACATACAGAGTTACAACGTTTTTCTTAATTTGCGTGATTTTTCCAGGGTGTTTAGGATCATTGTCATGTTGGAAAATATTTCTCCTGCCAACCTTCTTGAGACTTGGATTTTTTTTTTTTTTGTCATTCAGTATTTTGTTGCACAAACTCACTAACTAACTCAGTGTTGTGCCATCTATGAATTTTTGATCTTGATGAGTTCCTTTATAACCTTGTTTTGACAATTAGTCTGATTAGTCTGAATTTGAAATCACAATAATCATTTTTGCTTCCGTGTTCACAGGTGCGCTCACTTTTGTTGCAGTGAGTTGTATTTTATTACTTTTGAAGTCTGTATTTTTAATGCAATCTATTTTGTGTTCTTTTTAAAATATATATATATATATATATAAATAAGATAAAATACCCTACCCTTCAACCCAAACAAACTGAAAATAGTAAACATATTGTTTTGGACAATGATATTGAAGGGTCAGTTCACCCAAATTTCAAAATATCATTCTGCGTGGAGGTGAGTGGAGGTTTGTTAACAAGACAGAAATCATACACACTAGTGGTAACTAAAAAATAGGCTCTTCTTTTTGTTATTATTTTGGAGGACCAAGCCTTAAACAACTTCCAATTTTTAATGACATCTAGCTCTCCTTCCTATGAAGTTTGAGTTTATATATTGCAAGTTGCTTTGGAAAAAACACACATACACACATCAGACAAATACATGACAACATTATGTATTACATACATAACCAATTTTGCTGAGAGAGCATGGAGATATAATTGTTATTTCTATGTGACTATATTAGTGGTAGACAATATCTCGGAAGAGGATTAACTTAAAGTAATATTTGTTTGAATAACTTTGCTAACATCTCTTCTCTACAGACAAAGTTAGTTACCTTTCCAACTCAGCAATCTTCTTGTCTTTGTCATTCTTTTCAGTCTCCACCTCTCGCAGGATGTCTAGGAGTCTCTCCACCTCCGTCTGAGCCTTGTTGGCCTCATCCTTGTAATAATTCACTTCCTTCTCGAGCAATTTCACTCGGTCCACATACTCTGGGTTTCCCCTGGAGCCAGACTGCTGCTCCACTTCATGGGCTTTCTGCATCCACACGCCAAGGCAAAAAAACGCACACAGGCAAACACACACAGACACACACACAGAGATAAACTCAGTTAACATTATTATGTAAACATAACCATGCAGTGCAGCACAGAGTGTTTTATTGTCCATGAAAGAGAGACACATACAGTACATTGCAGTCCATCAGTGTGTTATGTTAATTACTCTCCTTACTCTCTCCCACTTTTTCCAAATAAATAAAGCACTGTAAAAATATTTTCTTCATCTAAGGTTTTTTTAGGGAGGTTTTCCTTCTTTGAATTGAGGGTCTAAGGGTGGAGTATGTACAGACTATGAAGCCCCATGATGCAGTTTTTGATGTGTGATATTTGGCTTTACAAATAAATTAACTTGACTTAAAAAAGTTGTCAACAAGGGCATCATTACTGCTGCTGGCTCATTAGGTTTAACAGAGCTATTACTGAGCTCCATTTTAGGGCCCTCAGAGACTCCCAGTCATTTTTGCACACTTGGTGGTCACACTTGGTGAGTATGCATAATATATTGTAAGATGCTAAATCATGATTCTCTCTCACTGGTTATCTGTCACAAACTAATCATTGCGCTAACAGCTCAGTCAATATGGACTCATCTCGCCATTACTGCAATAGTTTGTAACTCTCCATGAATTACATCAGCGGTACACATCACCCTCAAGACAATATACAGCCACACATGTCAACACACGTCGCAAAAGTGCAAGAGTTAAACAGAGCCAAGGAAGAGCATCCACCAAAACACTGCAGTGATCTCCAACCACAGCTGATACCTCAGCTAACTGCACCACACGGAGACAGAAGAGAAGCGTGGCAACACTGACAGTGATAACATGCAACAAGGTCGGACCATATCATGCAAACCCAGTGAAGCTGCACAGTCTTTGCAATTGTCAGTCAAAAGAATGGAGTCAATCTGTTGGCTACCAGCTTCATATTTTAAGCATGAGGAGCAAGGTTAGAGGTTGACCTTGTAGAAGGTTATTCTTAGATTGTAGAATAAAATAATTTTAGATCTACTAATGAATATTGAAGAATTGAGAAGGCGAATTTTACTGGACACAGGCATTAAGCCCTGTGGGTTGAAATTAATATTTTCATATGGATATTACAGTATTAATAGAGTTTATCAATGCACCTGAAAGTTGGACCTACATCCTATGACCTAGTTTATGATGGTTTTTGTATGTATTTTTATATGCATTTTGTTTTTCTGATTTCTTTTTATATTGATCTATTGTCTGTTTTAGTGACGAACTGTATTTGCTGAGTTTCCTAAGAATTTGGACCATAGAAATTACAATCTAAATTTGCATATCAAATGTATACTTTCATGACAAATCATATGTATGCTCCATAATGTCTGGGATGTCTAATAAATATTATATTAGAGTACATATTAGAGTGCCTTTTTCTCAAATGTGGATTATCTCACATACTGCAGTTCAACATAAAATAGATAAACCAACTATGTAGCCTGCTAAAATTGTTAATAAAAATACATGTTGTAAGTCCAGCTGATAGAGCAAGCTTGAAATACTGTCTATTTAGCTCTAGTCTGATGTCACAAACACAAATAGAACAGCTGCAGAATAAGCAGCACAGCATTGAGTGCAGTATTAAGCTCATGATGTCAGTATAGTATAGGATAGGTCAAAGAATTATCAGTGTCCTCATGCTTTCAATATGTGCTTCAGAGAGCTCAAGAAAGGAACTTACAGGATTGTTCATCTGACTGAAAAGCTGCTCAGCTTGCTACATTGCAAACAGAGGGGTTGAGGAGGAGAAGGAGGAGGAGGAGAGGTAGCAGTAGTAGGAGGAGGAGGAGGAGGAGAGGGAAGATGAGGAGGAGGAGAAGGAGGAGGTGGGAGTGTTGGAAACCCAGGAGAGTAAACTGTTAGGATTTAGTTTGAGTCAGAGGAAAGAACAGCAGGTTCAGACATGTTACAATGCATGTTTGACAGAGCAGTAACATAGTCTCACATGTTGTTACAGGTTAACGGTGACAAAACACAGACAAATGCAGAGGGACAAACACAGGGGGAGTCTGTGGATTATGGAGAAGTAGGAGGCAGAGGGAGTGTTTAATTGACTGCCTGCTCCCTGCAGTGGCCTAACAAAGCAATGCAGTCTGTTATAGGGGAGGAAGAATGATGGTAGCCATTATCCTAATTAACTGTCTTCATATAAGGCAGCTTCATGTTCCTGGTTCCGTTTGGATTACGGAACTTTTTTCAAACATGGAATTAGCTTAATGAAAGATTACAAGTTTTCATGTTCGTGTATTTTATATGTTATGTTCTGTGAGGGAGGGATTATTAGTTACTCAGAACTATTTTTAACCATGAAAATAATAAAAATACAAGCACTGAGAAGTAGCACTATATAAATTCAAACGCAAACAGTATCAACCCCTTTTTAGTTTAAAAATACAAGG
>JANJYQ010006065.1:0-24802 GCA_024605255.1 Rastrelliger kanagurta | reverse complement strand
TCTCCTAGGACAATACTTCGTTAGTGGAGTTTCACTGGACCATTGTTTGGCACCTGTGAGTCAGGGCTGTTTGGTTTCACCAATGTGTAAGTCCTTGCATTCTTTACTGCATTGGACTGCATACACCGGATTGCGTTTATGGGTATATGGTAACCTGTCTGTGGGGTGTACCAATTTTTATCAGAGGGTGTTGCTGGGTTTGAAACACACAGGGATTTGATGTTTGTTAAAAATTCTTCTGAGTTTCTCAGATACCCCAGACACATATGGAATGACGATGTTCCTGCATTTGTTCCCTTCTTCTGCCTCCTCTGAGTTCTTATTCTTTTTGGAGCATGTTGTTCTGTCGAATGTCCAACTCAGGTAGCCACAAGTTTTCAGAGCTCCCCTTAAATGTTTATGCTTTTTCACTTGGCCCTGAGTGGTGGTAGGTACATTATCAGCCCTGTGTTGCAAGGTTCTGATATCTCCCAGTTTGTGCTGGGTGGTGTGAGTCAAAGAGAAGGTATTGATCTGTGTGAATGGGTTTCCTGTATACCCCAATGGGGAGGCTCCTGTCCTGTCCTCACCAAAGTGTACGTCACAGTCCAAAAAATGTAAGTGGTTGTCTTTGACATTTTCTCTAGTGAACTTGATGTTTTTATCCACTGAGTTGATGTGTTCAGTGAAAGGCTGTAATTCTTGGGTTTTTATTTTCACCTAAGTGTCATCCACATACCTGAACCAATGAGTTTAGGGCATTTTGCTCTACCATTTCCATGTATAGATTAGCCACAATGGGGGATACTGGTGAGCCCATTGCACAGCCATGTTTCTGTCAATAAAAATTATTATTGAACTGGAAATATGTTGTGTTGAGGCATAGATCCAGTAACATAGTAAATGCTTCATGCAAGTAAAAAGCCTGAGTTTCATTCTGCTATGAACAAAATGACAGCCGATTGTTTGTCCATGTCCACAAAAGCTTCTGTGTCCTTCTTTGTTGTTAATCCCTTAATCTCAGGCCCTTTTTTGGGATTTTTCTTGAATTGCACTGTGTCTACTTAAACGGCTCCTGTGTCTTCATACTGTAACCTATCATGAAATGCTTGGTATCCTTGAGAGCTGAGACCTTGAAGAACATTTTCAAATCGTCAGAATGACTCTGTGAAACTCTTGACATCTGCTACAAAATGTCCCGGTATCGGGTCGTGTGAGGATAGAGGAGTTAAGGTTTTTCAGGGGCTGCTCACATTGTCTACATAGTTTGGAGCAGATTTTGACTTGAATATGTACAGATGTACTTGAGAAGTTTATTTATTTGAGTCAGTGGGGAAGAGAATCAAAATCCTAATGTTGACCTGACCAGTCAGAGCAGAGTAGTCTCAGCAGGAGGGGTCTTAAATAAGGGGGAGTCTTAAACAGCTTGGCGCACTACAGTGGTGTAAAGTGCTTGCCAGGTAGAGCTTTGCTCATAAACAGCCGACCTCAGTTCGAATCCCAGCTGGAGTGGTCCTTTGCTGCGTGTCTCCCCTCACTTTCTCTCCCATTATTTCCTGTATGATTACTGTATAATAAAGGCATCTGTGCCAAAAACAAAACAAAAAACAGGCTGCTATAGACAGAGACTCAACTGAGGGGCTGCATAAAGAGCAGTTTTTTATGTTCCAGTACAGTCTCAGAATAGAAACATAGACCTGTAAATGTGCATGATGTGTCTCCTTAAAAAGACTATGTGTTATTAGAGCAGTAACTAGTTTCAGAATAACAAATGGTACAGTCAAACCTGGCAAGGATGACATTCAATGAACGATGAACTTTGGTTATCCAGACGGTTAACCACTTGTCATGTAAAGTGCCGGTTGCAAATGTTTCCCATCTGTCTTCTCTCCCCTCCACAGGCACTCTATCCTCTGGTGACCTGCCTGCTGTGTGTCAGTCAGAAACAGTTCTTCCTTAGCCGCTGGCACATTTTCCTCAACAACTGCCTCTCAAACCTCAAGGTCAGCCTTTCTGTTTATAACATGCAAATGTAAGACTTACCATAGTCAGGTGTATTTGCATGGATCACAAGGAGTGTCTGGGATCAGCCAGATTATGTCTCTGTTGTTGATTGATGGGAACACTCACACCATTGCTATGCGGTCTGTGTAATAAATTTTTGCCCAGGGGGAATGATTTTGCCAAAGAGTACAAGCACACAAAGCTGAACTTCACACAACAAACTCTAGCAGTACCAGTAACAATGAAACTTTCCAGCTGTGTATTGCCTTGGGAGAAACACTGCAAGTAAAGACTGCAATGATTAATGTGGGCTCATAAAGACTTATATTTAAAGTTTGATTCATCATCACAATATAAATTGCTGGAAAGCAAGCATGTACCGGATCAAGTGTCCATAAGGTAGAGTACGTGAGGAATGCCTGAAGGGGTAATGTTGCTATTCTCTCAGAGATCTTGTTTGTCTTTTAGATTCAGAGTTAAACTATGGCAAGCATTTTTTGTCAGGTGGAGGTATGTGAAAAGCTGTACCTGATGAAACACAGCTGTTTAGAATTTATTTTCATTCTGCACGTGTGTGAATGCAGAATAAAGATCCCAAGATGGCACGTGTGGCTCTGGAATCATTGTACCGCCTGCTCTGGGTTTACATGATCCGAATAAAGTGTGAGAGCAACACTGGAACACAAAGGTAACATCAACATAAGTTATAAATGTTCCAATTTTAACAAAATATATTTACTTTCAAATATGAAGTGATAATACGTAGAAGATCATACCAGGAAAGTTATAAAACCTGGACAGTGCTGAGCAATTAGTCTTTCTCTTTGCTGTGATGTTTGTTTAGTTTGGTAATTGTGTTTGTTTGTTAATGTTGATGTCATAATCATTTGTTTTTTGTTATAGGTGACACAGTGATTTTATTCAGGTATTAAACTCCAGTCTAAACACTCCCTCTTCTCCCTTCTCTTACTGTGTCTCTTCTTTGCCGTCTCTCCTGTTTTCCCACAGTCGTCTGACGTCAATCACCTCCACGCTTTTCCCCAAAGGGAGTCGTAGTGTTGTACCCAGAGACATGCCCCTGAATATTTTTGTCAAGATTATTCAGTTTATTGCACAGGTGAGAATGACACTTGCATAAATACACTAACATACTCACTGCTTTAGAATAAACACATGAGAAATGAAGTGGGGTCTGTTTTGTAAACTTTGTGCAAAGCCAACAATTTCCCAAGATTTATTCTATACTGATCTGTGCTATCGCTGAGAAAAACAAACAATTATTAATCTAAAATTTTTAGTTGACACAGTTGCAGAAACTGGTCAAAAGCTAAAAAAAAATATTATTTTAATACCTGCTCCCATAGTTGTTCTGATAATACAGGATTACCAAGAATGTAGGCCATCAGGTATTTAGTATATTTCACCAGTATCCATTAACAAAATTGATTACATTTCATTTAGTTTCTATATGAGGAGAAGATGTTTGAAACATTGTCAGAGTGTACAGACTTTTGGCTCTTTAATAGCATGGATGGCATTCAGAGCTGATTTTAATGCCTCTTGACCTCAGTGTAAATAACTCAGATATAGGTAAATAAGACTTATTATCGGTTTTCTTTTTTCAGTATTCCTCTTATGTAATCAATGACATAATTAAAAATAAATCAATGCATGCTTAATGACAGCAGACGTACCTACTAACTCTGAAAACCTGCCACACCGGCATTTTTGCCCTTTGTTCAGGAGAGACTGGATTTTGCTATGAAAGAGATCATATTTGACCTGCTGAGCGTTGGGAAACCTGCCAAAGCCTTCAGTCTCAACCCAGAGGTAACAAAAGCAGACACAGACATTCAGTCATGTGCACACAATTACACACAGATCAACAGAGTATCTCTTGGGCGTGTTACAAGGATGAGCATTCCAGGTTTTTTTTTTTTCAGTGAGCAAGGCAGGTAAAGGACAATAAGCTCTCTGCTTGAGCATTGAAATGAAATGCACCAGTGGACTGAATAAACAACATTTCAGATGTTGTTAAGTGATGCAGTTAGGGTTTATCTTGTGCAATGTGATAACTGTATTCCGGTTGAACAATGACAAATCATAAAAATGACTGCACAGTAAAGACATTATGAACATTCAGCCAATATTGTGAGTATGCCATGGATGATTTTGCAAATTATATTAGGTATTAGGACTGTGAGATCTAAATCATTTATTGCATGCATTGTTACTTGTTTAGCTACATGAGTTACATGTAGAAAAGCAATTGATTAGCAATGAATTTTTCTTATCCTCCAAAATGAACATTTATATAGGAGGGAATCTGGCATCTTCAACCATATGCATTTACTCAAATCCTGCAACAAATTAGCCACTGCTGTTGATTAGGGTTGCAAAATGAATGGAAATGGAAAAATTAATTAATAGAATTTTTAATAATAATTTAATTAATTAATGGGAATGTATAAGAATGAACAGGAATATATAGGAATTAAAGCAGATAAAATGGAAATTTACTAAATTGCCTGATAGACTTTAATAGGGCACTTTATTGTTGTTAGAAAAAAATCTTGTAGCCTAATCATGGTTAAAACAGTTGGATTCAATGCAAATGCAGCTGTATATCTGACCTGTTCTTCAATCATATGAACATAGCACATTACTTAGTTCAGGGTCACACCACCTGCACGCACTGTTCAATCCTCCCATCACATGCACAGATGATTTCTAGAAGGAAATATATTTATTTTACTCATCATTCATGTTTTTGTTGTTCAATGAAAGAACTGATTTAAGTTCTAATCACAAATAAATCTGTCAAAATGTCATTAAAAATGTATTTGCATTTCTGCAAAATTTATTGTTTATATTTGTATACAGTTGATAGTTTGATAATTTCAGTTAATTCACTTAAATTCCATAATTCTCATGCAAAGTGTGAACCTTGGAATATTTCTAAAAAATGTCTGCATATTGAACTTGGTGCACTTTATCCATGCCCCAGCGTATGAACATAGGTCTGCGGGCGTTCCTGGTGATAGCAGATGCTCTGCAACAGAAGGATGGTGAGCCTCCGATGCCGAACACAGGAGCGACTCTACCTTCTGGAAACTCTCTGAAGAAGAAGAAAACTTATCTTAGCAAGACTCTTACTGAAGAGGAGGCCAAACTAATAGGTATGGATGTGTCTGCAGGCATGAGAGATAGTTTCATTTATATGCCATCTCTAACTCTGTGTTATCATCTCACTATTCCCCACAGGCATGTCCTTGTACTACTCCCAGGTGCGAAAGGCTCTAGACAACATCCTCAGACACTTGGACAAGGAGGTGGGTCGTTGCATGATGCTCACCAGTGTCCAGATGCTCAACAAAGAACCAGAGGACATGATCACGTATGTAACTACAGAGAAGAGCAACAATTTTTTTCATCCTTAAAAAAAGGCTGTTTTAGTGACTGGGCTTTTGATACAAAGCCTGACAAATGACTCACTTTTACTAATATGAAATTTAAGGCAGATTTCAAGCAGATTGTCTTCTGTACGTTAACATTTTTAACATCCTACTCCATCTTTGACAGTGGTGAAAGGAAGCCTAAAATTGACTTGTTCAGGACATGCGTGGCTGCCATTCCTCGTATCCTTCCTGATGGCATGTCCAAACCTGAGCTCATTGACCTGCTGTCACGGTGAGTCAGAGACGCAACAACTGTCATTTTATAACATGCCAATAAAAATTCTTTTCTTCTTTTTATACATTTTGAACTTTCTGTCAGTCAAGTCGTACAACTTAATTTGGTTATTGTGTTTTTTTGTCACATGTCATCTATTCCTCAGACTTACGGTACACATGGACGATGAACTTCGTCTCATTTCCCAGAACTCCTTGCAGAGCCTGTTACTCGATTTCTCAGACTGGAGGGAAGATGTCCTGTTTGGTTATACACATTTCCTTTTGCGTGAGGTAAGTCTGACAGAGCTACGATAATATGTTTTTTCTAGTATTTAGAATCACACAGAATTACTTATTTTATGCAGTACAAATTGACAAAACTGTCTACCTCAAAGCAAGTTGCTACCTCATCCCTATTTTATGTGCGTATGAATTGTTTAAACCAAAAGACATAAAACATTGTAAAACATGTATCTCTCGCCACAGTTTATGATACATTTATCAATGTAGCTTACCCTTGAAAATGAACATATCAGCTACAGGAGGCCTGTCAGGAGGAACAGTAAAAAAAAAAGCAACAAGAGTGATTCAAAAATGTCTGAATTGTCCTGTGTGAATTAACAGCATGCAGTTGCAGGTGTTCTATAAATGTCCTTCTCTACACTTTTCCAGGTCCAAGACACCCATCAGGGTTTGCAAGATGCATCTGTGAAGCTTCTGTTGCAGCTGCTCACTCAGTGGAGATTAGCTCTGCAGCTCCAGGGGAAGATGCGAGGTGGAGTTGAGGTCTGCACAGCATATTTACATGTTTAATTTCATGTCAAATAAGGTGAAATGCAGATGTATTTGTTGTTCTTTGGGTTCTAAAATTTACTAACTTATCTTCCCTCTTTGTCTTCTGTGTTCATCAGGCCAGTCCAAGACTCCCAGAGCGAAGCCCTCATTGCTCTGTGCTTCATGCAGTCGAGGGCTTGGCTCTGCTGCTTCTCTGCTCATGCCAAATCAGCACGAGGAAGCTGGCAGTCGGTGTGTTAAGAGAAATACGCTGTCTCTTCTCAGCCCTGGGACATGCTGAGGTACATTACAAGAAAATATTCATCAGCTTCTCTCACTTTTTAAACACTCCTATAGATTTTAAGCACCTCACAAAGCAGAGCTGAAAGGTAAATATTACCAAAGTGCAGGAATTTGGTTGGGAGAATGTTGGAAATATGAAAACAGAAGGAAGGCACAGAAGGAAAGTAATTTGACCGTGATTAGAGATACAGCATATGTAGCCTGTGAATTCTCTCACATTGTATGACGCAGTTATAAAAATAACTGCATCTATAAATGTCTTCCCCTCCAGGACGATGACAAACCCATGATAGAGGTCATGGACCAGCTGAGCCCAGCTGTAATGGACAGTTTTGTTCATGTGGCTGTCTCTGACTCTGTAAGTGTATTTGTGATGAGAGTGTATTATTTGGTTTTATGCTCCAGAGCACAGAACGTTTGATCAATTATTTATAATACAACCTTACAGATCACTTCTTAAATCCACCTTCTTCTCCTCCCTCCCTCAGTCCACCTTACCACTAAGCCACCATGTTGACCTTCAGTGGCTGGTGGAGTGGACAGCTCGACTGGTTAGCAGCTCCTATGATGTCAAGAGCCCGAGCCACGTCTGGATCTTTGCCCAGTGCTTAAAGGATCCATGGGTGCTCTGCCTGCACATCTTCTTGCGGCAGGAGCATCTGCCCAAGCACTGTCCCACCGCTCTGGGATATGCCTGGCCCTATGTTTTCACACGACTACAACTGCTACTGCCACTGGTTGACCCCAAGTACATGGATACACAATAATTTATTGTATTTTTTAAGGCATTTAATTGTTAGTTGAATAACCAGAATAACAACCAAAACCAAAGACAGCCCTAAAAATGTTGATGGCAATCAAACTGATCATGCATCTCATGCAACAAATGATACAAGTCTATGATAACACATATCTAACCACTTACACCTTCTCCTTTGTCACTACAGCAGCCCAGTGAATGCCAAGAAGACCAGCACGGCTGGCTCTAGTGACAGCTACATCTCTCTGTGGCGCAACTATCTGATCCTGTGTCTTGGTGTAGCTAAGCCAAGCATCATGTCACCTGGTCACCTCAGAGCTTCCACACCAGAGATTACTGCCACCACGCCCGATGGCAGTGTCACCTATGACAACAAGGTGTGTTTTGTTTGTGTGAAAGTATAGTTCTTATCAGATCTATGGAACTAGAAGTGTTCTGTGTGGGATGAGTTAATAGTTTCCAAACTGTTAGAAGTGTTTAATGGCACAAATAGTCAGGGAAAATATTCAGATATATAGATTGATATTGACACAGTCATAGCATGAAGTCTGTTTTATATTGACCAGTGCAAGATTTTGGGGAATCTTTCATTTTAAAATTAACTATTTAATGTTTTTAGATGTTTTCATCTTTATTAATTTGTGTCTTTGTATTTTATTATCACACAGGTGATAGGCACTCCCTCAGTAGCTTGGCTTTTAAAACAGCTGGTTCCTCTGATGAGAGCTGAGAGTCTGGAGATCACAGAGTCTCTGGTGTTGGGCTTTGGATGTACAAATGCTCTTGTCTTCAGGTACTGGAACAGGATCATACATAAATATAATATTACACACAACTCACATCCTTAAAGTCAGGCTTGAGTTAAATATTGTTTGCGTGCTAGGATAGTCCAGTGGTTAGAGCACATGCCGCATATACAGAATTCTGCAGCCGACCCCGGGTTGAATCTCGGCCGGTACGGTCATTTGCTGCGTGTCTCACCCTCTCTCTCTCCCATGATTTCCTGTCTGATTACTTTCAAATAAAGGCATCTGTGTTTTTACCAATTATGAGTGCCACATAATCCTCAGATGAATATTCAAGAACAATAACAGTTGTTCTTTGACGTAAGCTTTTGTTTTGATAGAAAATAACCACATAAAACTTGACAACTGGATAGATTTGGATTACAATAGTAAATGGATGATGTGCTAGATTTGGTCTTTATCTCTTTCATAAGAAAGACGTGGTTTATTAGTCGCTTCCCTCTCGAATTACTTATTCCCATCTATCTGCACATTCTCTTCATAACTGAGATGAGCCGCATGCCTTTCTGACATCCTGAATAGGAAAATAAAACGGCGTCACTGATGTAGGAAAGGAATTCTTAGAAGGACGGAGATGTATTACATTTTTCAAAGGACAGAGGTTCCATTGTGAATGGAAGACATCAACTATTTTTAACCTCAAATGTTTTCCAAAAGAGTGCTTATTGTTATTAAAGTGATTAAGGTCTCCCCAGAAAAATTTCTCTAACATTACTGTATTTGAGGATTACCGGTAGTGGCTTTAGGACATGTGACATTTGGGTTGCACAAGATAGATATTTGTTACAAACCATTCTGTTCTCTTATATCAGATTGTCATCCACCTACAAGAAAATCGGTCTCATTCAGCAATGAAGCAATCCGTTGATGTTTTGGTTTTTTTTACCCCTTCTTATCCTATGTTTATACAGGGAGCTGGTGGAAGAACTCCATCCGTTGATGAAGGAAGCACTGGAACGTAGGCCTGAGGTAACACTGACAAACACATAGATGAAAACTGATCGTACCACTGAAACAAGATCAGATTAACATTTTTGATTCCAGGCAAGAAAAAGGAAAATGTGCTATACTATATTGTATATATATTTCCTATATATATTAAGTATAATCCAGATTCACTAGTTAATACAGTGTAAAGGTGTTTGATGATATATAGTAGTTATAATGTATTACAATAAAATGAATGTTAATATAAAAGACTCCTAATATAAATACTAAAGTTATACAGATATGAGCAAAAAAGTATTAACACTGTTTATATTACAACAACAGAATTTACTTTTTTACTGTCTATTTGAGACATCGTGTTTCATATAGCAGTAAATTGAAGACCTGTTTGTGTTATTTGCTTTCAGAACAAGAAGCGCAGAGAAAGGAGGGATCTTCTGCGGCTGCAGCTGCTGAGGATCTTTGAACTACTGGCAAATGCAGGAGTTATCAGTGACAGGTAGAATACATATTTATTCAAGGTGCCTCCTAGTTGTTTTAGTTTTGGTCTTCTCTGTACTATATAAAGAAACTACTTCACTGCTTGGCCTTATGCAATGTAACTGTAATAATCTGCGTTTTCCTTATTGATATATATGTGGGTTTTTTGAGGCAGCTACAAGATATCAGTCATTTTATTGTTAAAAGTTTGTCTCACTAACGTCCTTCTGTAATTTCTCACCTGCTAATGAAACATGATCTCTGTGATTAAGTTAGATCTTCTTCTCCTTTTCTGTAGCACTAATGGAGCACTGGAGCGTGATTCCCTGGCACTGGGTGCCTTGTTTCTTGAGTATGTGGACCTAACCCGGATGCTTTTGGAGGCTGAGAATGAGAAGGAGTTGGATGTGCTCAAAGACATCAGAGCCCACTTCAGTGGGATGGTGGCCAATCTCATTCAGTGTGTTCCAGGTAAAGTTTTGTATGATACAGTTTTTTTAATAATATATTGGTTTCAGAACAAATGTCGAAAAGTTCATATGAACGTATTTCTCCTATTTTGACCCTCCGTGTCTCTCTCTCACCCTCAATATACACAGTCCACCACAGGCGGTTCCTCTTCCCTCAGCAGTCACTGAGACACCACCTCTTCATCCTCTTCAGCCAATGGGCCGGACCCTTCAGTGTCATGTTTACACCGCTTGATCGTTACAGCGACCGCAATCACCAGATCACTCGGTACCAGTACTGTGCTCTAAAAGTAAGCAGAGCTCATTGTTTCTTTGTTTTTTTCCTTTTATTGTAATCTACAGAAACATTAGTGGTGACTCTACTTAACCTTTGTCAATTAGGCCATGTCAGCAGTTCTGTGCTGTGGTCCAGTTTTTGACAATGTGGGACTCTCTACTGATGGCTATCTCTACAAATGGCTTGACAACATCTTGGCATGCCATGACATACGGGTAGGTCAACTTTGTCAGCTGTTATGTTTAACTTTTTGCACAGTAGCTAAGGCAGAAGTTTTACATTTTGAATATACATATAAAAATGATTTATCACTTAACACAGAAAGTTATTTTAACTTAAGTTTTGTTGTATTCTGTTCTGCTTCTTTTTTTGCTGTTTTCTAATTGTGGATAAAATGTCTGCCCTAGGTGCATCGTCTGGGTTGTGAGGTGGTGATCCTGCTCTTAGAACTGAACCCAGACCAAATCAACCTGTTCAGCTGGGCTGTGGACCGCTGCTTCACTGGATCGTATCAGCTGGCATCTGGCTGCTTCAAGGCCATCGCCACTGTCTGTGGTAACAGGTAGGGAACAGGGAATAAATAAATTGTTACATCATCATTATTCTTATTATTAACATACTGAGAATTGCTTAGGTGGCATGCTGAAGATGCTGTTTTAATAATCTAAGGCCAGTTACTGCATTGTACATATTCTTTTGTTAAAATGTGATATCGTTCACTTTTCTTGTGTTCAAATGTCAGTTATCATTTATCATGTTAGTTATCTTTGCAACTAATTACCATTTCACCTTTTTTTGCCAGGAATTACCCATGTGACCTAGTGACACTGCTCAATTTAGTGCTGTTCAAGGCTTCAGACACCAGCAGGGAAATATATGAGATCTCCATGCAGTTGATGCAGGTACATACACACATATATAGCACACAGAAGACAAAAACACAGTTACAATAATGAATAACTATTAATCAAAAAGGTAATGCAAACAGAGACAATGCATTTTGAATGTGAAGAATAAATAATGTTTCTGCAGGTGCTGGAGTCCAAGCTGTGTGCGTACTCTAAGCGGATGGTGGAGCAAAAACCTGGCAACATTCTTTATGGCACACATGGCCCCCTGCCTCCCCTGTACAGCGTCAACTTGTCTCAACTCTCCATCCAGCTGGCCAGCATGTATCCAGAGCTTACTTTACCTCTCTTTTCAGGTAAATACTGAGGGTGACTCTGTGCACAGGTTATGCTTATGTTTGTGGAACACTGTGTCGCAAAGCACAATAGAAAAATATCCATACAAGAAAAGTGGAAACAAGAAATAGAAGTACTGTATCACACAGTACAGGAAACAGTGCCAAGACTAGAACTCCATTTCATGTGTTTTGTGGAAAGTATTACATCCTAACTGCTGATCCAGATATTATAGTATCTCCAACACCCACCCCATACTATCATGCTCTAACATCAAGCACTAGATATCAAATTAAGGAAGCAGATGTGCTCCCAAAATGCTGTTATTTTGTGACATTAGTGTCAGCTGTGCTTCAAGAGTGTCCATTAACCGCTGAATTAGACAAGATGATCTCCAAATCAGTTTAATCTCTTTGAACCCTCACAGACAAAACCCAAAAGATATTTTTTCTCCCTGATACAGTTGCTGGATTTTTAACTTTACCAAACAGTCTTAAAGAATGTTCAGTGCATAATTGATTTGATTCCTTCTGACTTTGTTTTGCCAGAGGTGAGCCAGCGTTTCCCAACTACCCACCCGAACGGCAGACAGATAATGCTGTCCTACCTGCTACCATGGCTCAGTAACATTGAGCTAGTGGACACAGGGCTCCTCCCCCCTGCTTCAAGCCCCTGCACACCAGAGGAAGAGCCTCGTGGGCAGGGACACAGCATGGGTCTGTGTCCCACTCTGAGGGGTAATGGCTGGGGCTCCCTACAGGCGACCTCGCTGGTGCTCAATAACCTCATGTTTATGACTGCTAAGGTGGGAGGCAAAGTTTGTGCATGCTATATGAAATTGCTCTTTCTTTCCCAATGAACTTCAACTGGATTTTCTTTATTGCATCGTCAGTATGGAGATGAGGTTCCTGGTCCAGAGATTGAGAGTGCCTGGAACGCTCTGGTGTCCCATGAGAGGTGGAGCAACAACTTGCGGATCACTCTGCAGTTCCTTATTAGCCTGTGTGGGGTCAGCAGTGATACCACACTACTGCCTTATGTAAGTGTGGTCTGCATACATCAACCCCCCTCTTCTATAGTGATCAACATGGAAGCTAAAAACCATTTTATTCTAGAATTGAATCCTTGTAAAAAAAAATAAATTAAAAAAAAACTTGCAGTTTTCCAAGTGATTTATTTGTAATGCCATGCCCTAAACAGTATAATAATATTTCAGTGATTGCTATAAAGATACTGGGTATTGTATCATGGGTGAAACAAAAAAAAATCTGTATGAAAATATAATAAAAAATGTGCAGAGATAATATGAAGTATAGAGTATCTCTGATTGATGTTATGTGTGTCTGTTTTAGATCAAGAAGGTGGTAATTTACTTGTGTCGCAACAACACCATCCAGACTATGGAGGAGCTTCTGTTTGAGCTGCAGCAGACCGACCCAGTCAACCCTGTAGTCTTGCACTGTGACAACCCTCCCTTCTACCGTTTTGCTGCCAGCAACAAAGCATCCACTTCACAAACAGGTAGGAGGAGAAGTCCCTGTTATACAACCTCAACATTTACTTTTGGTTTAAATTTGACAACTTTTTACAGGCAGATGGTTGACTGCTGTGCATTTCTGAAAATGTCTCCTGTGTAGGCACCACCTCCAGCAGTAACACTGTGGTGGCTGGTCAGGACAACCTGGTAGACACAGATGAGAACAAGCTGGTTAGAGAGAGTGAAGAGCGGTCAGTATTAATACTCTTTTATATTTGTGATGATCAGGTTTTGGCAAATGTATTTTCAATAAACTTTTCAGCCCTGGAATAAGACTATGTAAATCTAGAAATTTCATTCATAATGCCATGTGTTTTGTCTTACCAGGGCCAGGGCTCATAATAGATTGGAGTCTCGCTACAGCAATAGCTCTGGAGGCTCCTATGAAGATGAAAAGAGTAAGGTGTCTTGGTTCTCATGAAAATGAATGCACATACTTGCTGTACTTGTACAATGTGTACTCACACACACAGCCCAGAGGGATTCACAGCCATCTGTTATCTTGAAAGAGCTCCAGGACATGAATTCTTCATTCAGTTTACAATGTTCACCACAGAGACTTTTATGATAATTCCTTCTCTATAGGCATGAATTTACCAGTACATAATGACATGTGATTGTGGAGCATAAAACAAAACCTGTGCATATATACAATACTAGTACTGTACACAGTTATTAGGACTCAAGCCAAGGCCCACCACTGTCCCTTATTGACACAGATACAACCTCAACCAAAGTGATGGTCTATCTTTAGCAAGCATCTGTGTTAGGGTGTTAGGGGGATTCCATGCGTGAGTCTGCAGCTCTTGTCCTCATGTGACTAGACAGGGCCAAATACAGCCAAGTACAAGAATGGGTGTATTTTACTCTTGTGAAGCCATGATAATGACACATAATTTTCATGGTATTAAGTACTTTGTTTTACTCAGTATATATAGTACCTTATTGTTTTTAAGGAAAAGTTTTGGCAAATCTTATTGCAGAGAGTTAGATGAAAAGATTGCTACTCACAGATGAGAGTGGCACCAATCTCTTTGTCTATCTCTTGGCAAGAAAGTAAGTCAGTGTGTTCCTGACAATGTCAAATTTCAAGTAATCTCATTATGAACCATAAAAATTTGTATAGATAGATCTATCTTTGACATAATACATAATGTTTTGTTTGCCTTTGCAATAAGGTGTTTCAGTTTTTTGATTCCCTTATTTCAGTTTGTATGTCTAGACAAAAAGGAGCTTTTTGCTTTTACTAACCCAATGAAAATAAAACTTAATTTGTACTAGGAAAGTGTGTTTGAATACGATAGTGTCAGCAGCTACTAACATGTTGAAGAACAACATTTTTGTTGAAATATGTGGGCTGTGACGTAGCTCATGTTTAGGATACCGTAGGTTTTTGATCAGTGGTTTTGGGGTAGTTAAGTTGGTAAATAAGCAGTCACATGGGCTGTTTTGGGACTTTTTTGTCAACAGTCTATGGTCATTATGGTTTAGAGAATAATATTTTACATGTAACTGATAGATGTTTGGTCAGGTTTAAGTATGTATTTATTGACTATTATTTATTTTATAGATGATCCACTCCCACCATATGCTGGTTGGCTGCTGGGTGTGTTGGAGACCAACCATCCTCAACCATTACCCATGCCTGTTAATGGAGGCTGCTGGGCTCCTCTGGTTGACTATCTGCCTGAAACCATCACACCGAGAGGACCACTGCACAGGTACACACACAAAGAGACTTACATTAGGAACACTAATGTAGTTGTTACTGTCAGCAGTGTAGCCGCGAAGTCAGCAAAGCCAGGTATTCTCTCACACACACCCATCACACCTACTCACAGATGGTCTGATAAACTTCAGCATGGAATGAAACTGAGCCAGCTCTGCATCTGTAACAATATGTAAAGAATGGTTATTAGAAGTAGTATTCTATTTTATCTTCTCTGTCTCTCTCAACACTTCAAAAACCATTAATTTGAATGAGATGATATACATCTGATGATGATATACAGTTATAATGCACTATTGAAGAGCAGGCTCTTATATAACAGTAATGACTCTATGACAATTAATGGGACTATGTTAAGACAAATACAGTTTCCTAAGTCAGTATTGTAATGTATCTGCAGGTTTAACAATTCCAGAAAGATTATGCACTAAAATTGTTTCTCATATAAAACTAAACTTAATTGCAAGAAACCATTTTCCACAAAAAAAACATTTAAGTTAAAATAAAAGTAACATTAAAGTCAAATCAGTCATGGACCAAATTCTTTCTTTTGTGTCTGTGTCTTGTTCTTTACTGGTTTTATGAAAATGGGGATTCATCTGCAATTGTATCTTTATACTTAATTATCAAACAAAAGAATCTGCTACTATAAAGGGTTTAGATCTGACTGGCATTAAGTCTTACTCCTCTAGGACACTCAAGCATGTGTTGTTGATTGTATTGTATACTCACGATATTTGTGTGTCTGTTGATTGTCAGGTGTAACATTGCCGTGATCTTTATGACTGAAATGGTGGTGGACCACAGCGTGAGAGAAGACTGGGCTTTACACCTGCCCCTGCTACTACATGCCCTCTTCTTGGGTAAGGGTACACAACACACACACACACTCTCTCAATCTAGCTTTTAATTAATTAATCATGAAAGTAGCAGAGGAAAGAGGAGTGAGAAATAAGGAAAACATCATGTGAATTTTAACCAGCTGTATGTTATATTATATTTTGGAGAATATGATATACCTTTGTGAAAAACTTCAACTAAAAAGATAGGATCTGAAATAATCTTTCAGTATCTTTTCAAGTGGGGTGTTAAAACACAAATATGCATAAAGATAATCCTGAGATTTGTAGGTATTTTTTTCTCTGACGTGCAATAAGCTCATTGCGTGACAGCTTGAGGTTTTATCTCCACCCAAACACAGACATGCAGTTTAGGACAGCGTGTTCTTTTGTGTCACTGCAGACACAGACATTCCCCAGGGCCTGCATTACAATTTTATTATCTAATAAGCGGACACATACCTACCCTGTCAGCTGTGCAGAAATGTATTATTAATTTACTCTACATATTCAACATACTAACACTCAAGTTAAGGCTGCTCATTATCATCCAGGCAGCTACAGACACTATGTGCATGACGCTGTTGAAGAATCCATATTTTTAATATATAATTGCTCTATTCATAGTAGCATGTATAGTGTACATACAAAACAGGAGATACTATCTCTGTGGTTGGGGGTTGCCATGGCAACCACTGAAACACATCAAGCTGATACACAAGACATTAAAGAGGCTTTACGTTACAACATTTATGAGCACACCAACAATATCTATTCTATAAATATTGAAACCTTAATATATCTTTATTATTCTTTAAAAAAATTGCAAACTTGTAGCAGGACACTGACAGATACAGATAAAAGTCAGTGTCATTACAAGCTAAAGCAAATATTTATTTGCATATGCAGCTTACTGTCACAGTGGTTTGTGTCTAATCTGTGTGTGTATTTGTGTATTTTGCTGACCAGGTCTGGACCACTACAGACCAGAGGTCTATGAACACAGCAAGCGTCTCCTTCTCCACCTACTCATTGCCCTCTCCTGTAACAACAACTTCCAGGTTAGAGTGTGGTTCTTGTTATTTATGCCATTTTAGCCTGAATTAAAAGTGAATTTATTCTGTACATCCATTAATAGGGTTTTTTGCCAGTATAGCCTAGCCACTGAACTGAACTCTTTTTTTGTGTTTCCAGGTAATAGCCTCAGTACTGATGCTGACCAGAGAGATCCGTGACAACAAGACTCTTACCATTAAATCCAGCTACCACACAGAATATCAGCAGTCACGTAAGTAGAAAATACAATAATAAAATAATGTGATCTTAATCACTCATGCAAGCTAGTGATCCAGTGATATAGGAAAACAACTATAGCTATAAACTTGCTGAAAAAATGTGAACAATGTGGAACAGTCGCAGTACAGTATATTCATTGTAGATTTCATTTTGTATACTCATCAGATGCACCTGACTTCCTGCGAGAGTGGCAGGCGTCTCCAGTGGTGGATTCTGGCCTAAGCTCCACCTCCAACTCTTCCTCTGCCAGTCTGGGTGGCGGCAGCTCTGCAGGCAGTGTTGGAAATTTGCCCCTCGTAACACCTGACGACCTGGAGGACCTTGAAGATACGCCCAATGAGACTGACGAGAAGACAAACAAACTCATAGAGTTCCTCTCCACCAGGTAAGCAGACCCCTGGTGAAGTTTTGGGGAGATATAGTGGCAGTGCTGCCAGTTTTTGGTATACAAATGTTCAAGTAGGTGTGTGTTTGTGAAGTGCATGGGTGTGTGTGAAAATCTCTCTGTATTGCACATATTAAAGTGCTTGTGTAACTTGTATGTGGTGCTACTGGTGGTGGGTATACAGTGCTTGGAGTACTGTTTTGTTGTTGCTCAGAGCGTTTGGGCCGCTGTGGGTACATGAGGACATCACACCGAAGAACCCTAACTCCAAGAGCGCAGAGCAGCTGTCCAACTTCCTACGCCACGTTGTGTCTGTCTTCAAGGAGTCTAAGTCAGGTGAGAAATCTCTCATGTTTACATTTATTGTGTTACATGTAGCATTTTTGAGAATCTATTTTAAATATTTGTTCAAAGTACACTTTAAGTGTTTTTTAATACGTCTTTGTACCTGTTTATTTATACAGACTTCCACCTGGAGCAGCAACTGAGTGATGTGGCCTTACAGACAGCTCTGTGCAGCTCCTCACGTCACTATGCTGGACGTTCTTTCCAGATCTTCAGAGCCCTCAAACAGCCAATCAATAACCATGCTGTTTCTGACCTGGTCTCACGCTTGGTTGAGGTGGTGGGAGAACACGGAGATGAGGTGCAGGTAAGTGAGAATGAGATTAAAGACATTTATGAGAGAATTCTTTCAGCACTAACCTCCTTATCCTGCACCCATGATGGTGATGATGTTTGTTAAATTCAACAACTTGTCTGTGTTTCAGGGCTATGTGATGGAGGTGCTATTGACGTTGGAGTCAGTGGTGGTGAATCTTGCAGAATGTCTGAAAAACAGTGACCTTATGGCGGCTCTAACTAGGTAAGGCTCTGCTCTTTGTGTATGAATAATCAGAATTTAGCAGTATGTATATTCATAAAACTCATGCCATTCCTAGTAGTTTAATTTAAATGAAAACCATATTCAGCTACAACCATTTTTGTTGGACTTGATTGATAGGACATCTTCACCAGACTTCGTGATGAGTGACAAATTGATGAACAGAAAAAGCACAGGTCAGCTGAACTTCCCCGGTCCAGGATTTGGTGGTCTGTCATCACAGCGGCACCAGCGCTCCTACTCAGTACCCAAGAAGTTCGGCGAATGTGGCTATCAGTCGAGTGATCCTCCTCGCAGTGCAACTCTGGATCGCATACAGGCAAGACAGGAAGATTCATACTGCGCCATAATGCTTGAAGCGACTCGTTGGAATACAGCACATCTCACTAATACTTCATGTTTAATCTACAGGCCTGCAACAGCCATGGCCTCTCACGATCAGGAAGAACCCCAGGGTCCTGCACATCATCAACCAATCGCATTGATCCTAGTGTTCTCTCGGATCCTGCTCATGTTTCCCATCCTTCATCAATACTGGCCACAGTCTTCTGGGTGGCAGTGTCACTCATGGAGTCAGACTTTGAGTTTGAATATCAGATGTCACTTCGCCTCGTTCACAAGCTCCTGTCAAAGGTATATTAGATCAAATTTACTGATTGTAGAAGGGAAATGTCTAGAAGCATAAAAGTCTAAAAGCCCTGCTAGGTGCCAGTCTCATTATCCAGTAATAGCAGTGATTAATGCTACATGAATGTATCTGCCATTCTTTAAAGAAAATATAAGTGAATGCATTTTGGGTGGACACCACTGTTTTCAGCATCAGTTAAAGCACATACCTCTTCTTTCCTAGGTGCCCTTAGACAGAGCAGAGAACCGCGAGCGCCTGGAGAAGCTGCAGGCTCAGCTGAGGTGGAGTGGTTTCTCTGGGATTCAGCAGCTTTTGTTGAAGGGTTTCACCTCCCAGGCCACTTCTGATCTCACCCTGCAGCTCTTCTGCCAACTCACCCCAGTTTCCCGTGTGCCTGTTGTTGACAGCTCACAGTCTATAGGTAGGAATTGGGGATCACAGCAATCCTCAACCCGCTGTATTTTATCAAATTTTGTAGGTTGATCACTGACAAAGTATAGTTTTTATTTATATTGAAGTTGAGGTTTCGCCTCCTCTCCCTACAGGTTTCCCTCTAAATGTGCTGTGTTTGCTGCCTCACTTAGTGCAGCACTTTGGCCATCCAACTCAGTTTTGTAAAGAGAGTGCTGAAAGGATTGCACAGGTACTGTTCAGTTCTTCTCCAAAGCTTGACTTTAGTAGCATCCTTGAATCATACTTTATTAGACATTAAAGCAAGCTTGAGGAATTCACATTCATCATTTTCCTTTCCTCTCAGGTATGTTTGGTGGAGAAGAACACAAAGCTGTCCCATTTGGCTCATGTGATGACACTTTACAAGACACGTTCCTACACACGGGACCCTTTCTCCTGGGTCAGTGTGGTTTGTCGTTACCTTCATGAGGCTTTCTCTGACATCACACTCAACATGGTGACCTATATGGCTGAGGTATGTGCTGATGAATATGCATACCTTATTTCTAGGTTTACATGTTAGCTCTGCCAGAGGTTTGATACAGTATAAGGATACTAAACCAAATATTGGGCTAAACTCATTGCATTTTAAGACATCAAATTTAAATTTTATATAGTTAAGATACTAGTTGACACTATTTCTATGATATTTGCCATTATTTCTTAGTTTGAAAGTTTGAAACAAAATCAAGGAGTCATCCATTTGTCTGTTCAGGTTTATGTTGATATTTTGCTGAAACATGGCACTATTTAATCATCTGGCAGTTGGTCAAAGGATGAGCCAGTCACAGAGAGTGTTGTGTAACTTATGTAACAACCACAGACATTTGCCCTAAGCAAGACTGCATACTTTCTTGCTCACTAAACGTGACTATCTATGTCCTAGCTGCTGGATAAGGGCCTTCCCAGTATGCAGCAGTCTCTACTCCAGATCATCTACTGTCTGCTCAGCCACATGGACCTGACTGCTGTACAAGTGAAACAGTTCAATGCTGATGTCACAAAAACCATTGAGAAGTTTGTTCAGGTAAGTGTTCAAGAAAGCTAAATCTTATTTCACTGCTGTGTGTCAATGTGTGATATAAAATGTTGACCGCTATGCCTCTAATGCTCTATGTTTAACTGGTGATTTAACAGACAATACACTGGAAAGATGCCTTAAATATCTTAAAGCTGGTGGTATCACGCTCTGCCAGTCTAGTCCATCCAGTGTATGGTCACACGCAGGGTGACCTTTCCAACCTAGAGGTCAGCAGGGTGTGGGATGGTTCAGCCAAAGCTCTGCCCGGTAAAACACTGGATTTCACCTTTGACATCTCTGAGGTGAGGAAAAAACTGCTGCTGACACTCTTTAAAGTGCTCAGCACCTACTTACATAGGACTATGTGTCATAAATGTCTGTGATATTCAAACTATTCAAACATTTACATTTGGGCATGCTTCTGCTCTTCCTCGACAGACCCCAGTGATTGGGCGCCGGTTTGATGAGCTCCAGGGTTCAGGAGGTAGAGAAGGCAAGGCCAGAGCCATGGCTGTAACCCGTAGTACTTCTTCCACTTCCTCTGGATCCAACTCCAACACCATCCTGGTGCCTGTCAGCTGGAGACGACCACAGTCATCTCAGGTAGAGTTAGACCCTACCATTAAGGTAACTTCATATCAAACTATTTGATCTGCCACATTTGTTGTAATATTATGGCAACCAAAAATGCCTCTACTTGATATATCCGATTACATGCTGGCCTACGCCCTTCTTTGTTTTGGCAACAAAGTCATATTTCTTTGCAGATACTTGCCCTACTTGAACAGAATTTACAGTCGTCTTGTATACATGTAAATGCATAATTTATGCTAATTTGATCTTCTGAAGCAATCAAAACTAAACATGCCAAGTCAATGGAAATTTGGCAACACACAATTTTGTTTATTCAGTTCCCTTTTTGGATTAATACTCTTATTTATTGTTGTCTTTTTCATATAGAAAAGAACCAGAGAGAAGCTGGTGAACGTTCTGTCTCTATGCGGACAAGAAGTTGGACTCACTAAGAACCCATCTGTAAGCTACCACCTGAGCCTTGTTTACAGCGATCAAAAATCTACAATAGCATGACAGTTGCTCTTTTTTTCTTTTTATAATAGCCCTCAAATCTATTAACTGTAGCAACCTCCAATCTGCCCATATATCAGTGGTATTTTTGTTCCTTCTCAACAGGTGATCTTCTCATCATGTGGTGACCTGGACATGATGGAGGTGCGGGAGAGTGGTGTGTCATCAGAGGAGGGCGGGACTAGAGAGGACACACTAGATGACACTGCCAGTGAGCAGCAATTCAGGGTTTTCCGAGACTTCGATTTCTTGGACGTAGAGCTAGAGGATGGAGAGGTAAGATTGTTTTACTGTTGCTGGCTTCAAATATTGTCAGTTACTGATTTATAGCACACTCATTCCTTCTTTTTTACCTTTAGCACAAGTTTAATTTTATCTGTCTGTCTTTCCTCAACATCAATATATTTGAAATGTATTTCTCTGCCTCTGCTTATTGTCTCTCTCTCTGTCTAACTCTGTGTCTCTCTTTCTCTCCCTCGCTGCCTAGGAGCTCCAGGTAAGGTCTCTCACAATTAGCACTTACATTTATAAGCACTGTGGTGTTGTTGGCTTCTTTCTTCTTACTTAAAAAAATAACATTTCTGACAAATTTGCTCACTGGCATAATGAAAATAAATCATATTGTATAGGATAAAGATTATCATATTGAATACAAACTGCCTTTCCAGCATATTTTATGCCATGAATAACAGCTCATTTTGCATCTTTTGCTTGTCATCAGACGTTCTTAGACAGTAGCCATTCATTATCTTGACAGTTAATACGAGTGTTCTTCTCACAGCAGTGAAATTCACTGCTACAATTATCTCTGCCTTCCAATGTGTATGTATGTGTTTTATCTAGGGTGAGACTGTCGATAACTTTAACTGGGGCGTGCGTCGGCGATCACTGGACAGCACAGAACTGGGGGACCTTTTGGAGGAGAGCCAGCATTCAGGCAGCACCCCCAGTCTGGGTCATGAAGATCCTCATGATTCAGATGAGTCCTCAGAGGAAGAGGAGTCTTCCACCAGCCAGAGCCTGTCTCACTCTCAGCTTGTGCGTAGCCTTAATTGTATGATCAATAGAACATTATTAACTGGTGCAACCTGACAATTCATCATTTGACAGAATAAGTCAATCAAAATGTTATTCATATATATATATATGTATGTGTGTATATGCAATTGTAACTGATGTTCCTGGTTTGCTTCATTTTTCAGACTAACCCCTCTCCATCAGAAGAAACCAATCACACTGATTCTCTGTCTACTTCTTATGACACATCTGCTGATCCACAATCTCTCAATGCCACCACGCCGGGTCAGGGAGCACTACATGATGATCACAGTGGCCTACATGTGAGGAATATTACACATAAACATACACACATAGTTCCACAGATATATATATTACCACCTCTAACTTAATCATTTCTGCTCCTTCAGGTGAGGGTATGTGGTGAAGATGAGGACACTCAGGCTCAGGATGACGAACTGTCACTCAGTGCCAATGAGCTCCCTCATGGCTCAGACTGCGGTGAGAGCTTCACCTTAGAGCTGCCAGGGCAACCTCAGGATCAGCTGGCCAATTTGGACCACAGACTCAATGCAGACTACTGCCAACCCCCACTGGACTTTCTAGACCCCAACTGCCTGCCCAGGTAAATGTGACAGAATGGCAGATTGACTGACAACAGGGGATAAATGTGTGCTTAATTGCACTCTTAGTGCTTGTTTTAATCTGTTTAGAAAACAGTAAGGTTTTGTGTACAGTGTGTGGCCAATAATAGGCTGAAACCTTGAAGAACCAAATCACTAAAAAGAAACACTGTGGCATACATGGGTTATGTAAGGTTGCATGTAAATTAACAGTATTTGTCACCCCTTGTAATCTATGTATGATGTCATGTCCCTGCTTGTTAAAAGCAGTGTCTGAATTAGGTATGAGATAACGTAACCATTTCATATCACAATTATCCTGGTCATAATAATTGTGATTGACTCAATAACACTGCATACTGTAATCACTTTATATTTTGTTGAGAAACAAATATTTCATTGTGTCAAAGGACACATATATTTTTATTGTAAACATCATTTTTCTTTAAAAACAAACAAGGACAGATTCAGACTCAAGCCAACACCCAGCAGGTAATAACAATGAGAGGAAAAAACAGAAAAAAACTGATAAGGATTCACATTCTGAGCCTTCAGTCATTGCTTCAAATGATTGGAGAGATGTGGGCTCCCCCTTGTGGCAAGTATCAATTCAAAATAATTAAGGAAGTGAACTGCATGGCATATTATTGAGCTTAACACTTTTTTCAAGTTTGTTTATTTTTTATTCAAAATGAACAGTATACAGTGAACAGTATACAAAAAGAGTAGAAAATAACAGATGACCCAGGGGTAATCTACATTAAACAAAAAGGTTGTAAATGGTACAGAAACATAATGTTTCAATAGCCTTTTGATTTGTTGAATTAATAAGTGACTTAAAATAATGCTCCATTTCTTTTTGGAAAATAAAGCAGGGGATTTTCTTTTCTACTTTTATGAATAAAGAATTTTGCCAAAAATAAAAGCAAATGTATTAAATTGTACAATTCCCCTTCCCTCTTAGAATAATCATGGAAATGTCTGGATGCAAGTTACAAAAAGAGCAATTTGTATTAATGTCCTTTTTAAACTTTTGCATATAATGGTGAGCAGGGTAATGTTCCTGTATAACTTTGTAGGATACTTCCTTATAATAAAAATCAAATCCAATCAGTGTTATTGCTGTAGTGACTACAATATACAATAATATAAGGAGTAGTGACAATCTCTTTTTGCATTAAGGTATCTATATTTCTGTTATTATTCCTTTGGGGATGTGATGAGACTTCTTCTGGGCAATCAGTTGAGTAAGGGAGAGATAGATGTCTAGCTAAAGACATATGTCTGTTCCTAAAAAGCATTAAGGTACCTGATGGAATGGCATTAATGACAACATAAAATTGTTTAGGAGTCAGTTGGAGGTTGTTTCCGGGTACAAATTGTCTATAAGAGAGCAACAATCCCTCCTCATTAAACAATTGACTCACCAGCCAGATCTGATTCTGGATCCAGGTCTCAAAGAAAAGATATTTTAGATATAATATCCCTATTATTTCAGTTATGCTTATATATAAAAGTCCAGACTAGGAGGACTTGTTTATGGAATACAGACAGTTTGGCGGGGCTTTTTCGAGTTACATGTGAAAATTCTGTGAATGTTCTCATTCGTCCAGGTCATCTTATTTCAGGTAAGAGTTGAATCAAAT
>JANJYQ010005974.1:11474-22104 GCA_024605255.1 Rastrelliger kanagurta | reverse complement strand
TGTGTGTGTGTGTGTGTGTGTGTGTGTGTCTGTGTGTTTCTTTGCTTCTCTCTCTCTTCATGTCTTTATCTTTCACTCTCTGTACTGCAGTGTAGGCAGCGGCTTGTCTCATCTAATTATATTGCAAATGATGTGATCATTCACCACAGAGAATCTCCGATGACATCTGCCAAAACAAAAAGAAAAGTTTGCCAGGTAGGAAACTGAATTACACTGAAGTCTAGTCAAAGGTCTTCTGACTGGTTTATGGAACTACATGCCATTGTGTGTGTTCGAAAAATGTACAGGATAACTGTATAGTTGATTTGGATGTTGCCTGTATTTATAATAATAAAACTCAGTATTGACCAAGAAATTCCTCCCTACAATGAATTTCAAACTGTACTGTATAAATTGCAACAAGCACAAATAGCAAACACTTGGTGGTTTGGGGCTTATATTGAAAGAATTGTTAGTTGTATCAGAGTGTGGAAAAGAATATGTGTTTATATTCATAGAACAGCTTATATGAGGATTTTTATTGTTTTGACTTATAATGCTGTGACATACTTCTCTGGCCTGCACAGAAGCAAAAATGCACAGCAGTTGTTTGAAGAGATTTGTACTGCTGTAACTTTTATATTTGTATGGAGTTTGATGATAATATTCATGTGTTTTTTTTTTCCTATCTCCTTTTTGAACCTGACTCCCAGCAGGGGCTCTGCATTAAATCAGCAGAGACATTTACGTATGTCTTTGTAGAAGCATAATAGCAGTCTTAGTCTGGTCAAATCAGACTCATACTGGTAATTTCTGCCAACATGTTTTGTCATTATCAGACTCCTTTAGATCCAGTATGTAAGTTCACCCTGCTAGAGAACTAAAAGAATGCAGAACAATTTCTTGTTTTTTTGGTTTTGATGATGCTTTAGAAACAGGTTTACTAAAACTGAGAAAAGATCAAAATAAAAAATCTCCAATTGGAATCTCCAGTTGTTTCTGTTGTCAAAGAATTTTCCTTTTGTCTACAACATTTATTAAATCAACTATGTTTACTGGTGAAATACATCCAAAAGAGTTAAATTTATATATGTTGTAACATTGTTTGGTATGCCTATCACATATTTGTGTATGTAGGCATTCACAGCGCTGCAACCCCCATCAAGAGTGCATGTTAGGAAGGCACCTTGGTATCCACTCCCTTGTATCCACCCCCATGACTGACGACTCCTGTGCTTATTGGGGCTTTGTTGCCGTGGCAGCTTCTCATTATGTAAATGATGCCTCCCTGATGAGAAGGAGGCAGGCGCAGCCGTGATGTTCACTGTTCCAGACTGTGTAAAATTGGCTTCAGGGACCAGTGAAGGATTGTTGCTATATTTAGCAGTCTTCTTAACAATGCCTTTCTTCCCTATTCTTTCTAACATCCTCAAAATAGAAATCCCACTCACATTTACCACTTGCTTCATCATTTTTACACTGTGAGTGCTAAAACATTACTGAAATTAGCATACAAACACATGCTAAGGCACACACCAATATTTCAGCTCACAGGTTTACTATTTCAGGGTTTCATGTATTGTGAATGGTCCTCCATTTTATCTGAATTTCTTTTATCTTCTTTTCCCTGTTGAATATATCACTCTGAATGTATTACCCTTCCATCTTCTGTCCTCATCAGTGCTGAATGAATGAGCTTTCTCGGAGGAATGGTACTAATGGCTTTCTGCTTTAAATCATATTTCATATTCCAGCTCAAGAGAAGCCAATGCTAAGAGCCCTGGTCACTCCAGACATTAAACATGACCCAAAGACATATACAATACAGTATGAAGTATGTGACTTCAAATTAGGTGCAGTTCTTTCTTTTATCCCCTTCTCAGTGTCTAATAGTCATAGCAATTCGGCTTTCTCAATGATAATGTCCATTTTCATTACGGCACTAATGCACACCAATATTTAGTTTGTGATCTCCTTCTTCCCATCAGCGAGGACACGTGGCAGCTGAAACAAACGCACCACTTCTTGCATCTTTTGCCATTACCCTCAAGCCTGTCTACATCTCCAGTCTAATGAAACAGCTATTTTGACTGAGTGACCGAGAGATCAATACGGTCAATCGTATTAACCTCCAGAGTGCATGGCAGCTTGGTGAAGGTAGCAGGTTCAGTCAAGAACTTAATTAATGAGCAGCAACTGAAATTGCTTACTCTTCCCTCATGCTTCCAACTCCTGCCATAAAGTGACTACATCTCCTGATCTCAACTCACCAGCTTGTTACATAGCACTTCTAAGCCTTACTGCATACATTACATCATTGCCTTCATATTCAACTATAAGGTATGCTAGCAACAACATTCTCCTCTCCTTTGAAAAATGTTCATATGTGAATGTTTCAGCTAACTGTTCCTGCAATTGTTAAAACAAACATGTAGTCAGGGAAAGGTTATGATTAGAGAAAGAGTGAAGTCATTATTTAATAAGTACTAATATTCAATCACTTTTTCCTGCAAACCGTACATGTCCAGCTTAAAATAGGGACATTTTTGTTAAAGGTAGTCAGGAGTGCCTGACAACTGGACAGTTCTGCATTAGGCTTGTAACAAGGTTTTCCTTTAATTGTTTCATAAATACAGTGTCTGATTGTTTTTGTATAATATCTGTTGAGGCAGAACAGATACATTCTGTCTTTATCTCTAGTATGAACTAAATTACAAAATTCAAAAAAACAATTTTCAGCCAACAGCAGTATTTTAATGATACACCAGCACATTTTTGTTGAATTTCATATAACACAAGTATATCTTTAAACCTGAACCTGCTGAACCCCCACCTCCCTATTCATTGTAAGTATGTATATCACCAATTGGAACTGCTGGTTGCTACTCTGTTTCTGTTTCCGCTTACGCCACTTGCAGGCAATATTGCTGCAAGTATGTTAAGGAACAGATTCCAGAGTTTAAGTTGAACATAGCTGGGCATGTTTTCACATATGACATACCCAGAGTAACATAGGCTCCAAAAACAATGGATCAGGCCTCTGAAGCCATTACTAGTCTCCTAAAAATGACTTTGATGTTCCCAATACCAGGTCAGATCAGAACGTCCTTCCTGCTTTCCACACTGATGCTTCTCATTGGAAGTGAATACTGCTGAGGTGAAACACTGATGCAAGTTGATGTGAGGCACTATTCGTAACTTCCTTGCAAAATGAGCTGCTGGATTGGGTGAGAGCAGGAAACCGGTAATCCTGTTAGTTATTCTCTGCATGCGTGCAGAGGAGATGGTGGTCTGAGGTTCCGGTGTCTTCTTGGTGAATCATCACTGCAGACTCCAGGGCTATGCTCAAAGTTAAGAAACTGCCAATCACTGCTCTGCATTCTGTTCCAAGCACAAGCATTTGCCTTTACCATTAGGACTACACCAGTCTGCTTTGTTACAGCCTGTATCTCATGTTTATTACCACTGATCCAACCTTATCATTTCCCATTCTTACATCACTTTAATCCCCTTTATAGTTTTCACCAACTTTAATTAGTTCATGTCCAGAGCAACTGTTAATCCTGAGCATGATTTGAAGTATAGACTTCAGCAAGCCATAAAACCTTTGCACAGTACATGCTTTTGAGACCTTGACTTTGCATGGGAATATTTCACAGGCGACGCTCTGACCACAAAATGTCCTTCCCTTCAATCTTTAGAAGTACACAATAATTCTACCAGGCTTTGTGGAGGTTGTCTTGAGATGATGACGGCAACTCATGGTATCTACTATCACCAAAGGATACATTCTCTGCCTTCATTGGTCTTTGTGATGATTTAATTGTGCATGAAAAAAGACTATCACATATTCATGTTCAGTATGAGTGAGTTACTTCTATGCTTGTGTGTTATGTTTTTTAAAAACATATTTAGTCTGAGAGAAACATGATGACATTTTCTTGAAGGACTACTTCAAGAACTGCACAGTCCTTCACAGAAATATCTAGTTCAAGTTTTCCAGACCTTTAATGGAGCCTCATTTGGTTTGGAGATGAATGAAGAATGAAGATGACATCTGTGCTATTCAGCTCCTGTGGCACATACTGTACACAGTCTGAAAGTGAGCTCAGGGGGGTGCGAAAGCTTACAGACAAATGAGTCAGTGCTGCCACATGCTCAGCTGAACTCCTGAGCTCTTCCCTTCATCTCAGATGGGCTAACAGCATTTGATCAGCACTGAGCCCATTAGCACTCAGAGTTGGACTGTCACACACCTGGCAAAGGTATTATGTGGGGACAAATTAATTTGGTTTGCCATTTGTCATCTCCTTTATACAAAGAGTATAAAAAAGACAATGCCATTAAAATGTGCTCAGCACAGAGCAGTTACTGTATATAGAGTAAATGAGATAAAGACACACTTATGAGCCATTTTCTGCTGATGTCATCTTTGTCCAATTTAGGAGATAATAAGCCATTGGAAAACTGTCATGCTTTTTACTTTCTTGTTCCATTAAAGCCATGAGCCACGATGAGGACTACTAACCTCAATTTGGCTTCCAGGTATTAGCATTCGTAGGACAGTGTTAGTGATGTCCATATAGCTGCTGTCACTGTAAAGCCTTGACATAGTTGTGACATAATTTTGAATATGCAGGAGAAAATGAGGTGATTCCACCCCCACTGAAATATACCAGTCATCTGGCCCTATGGAGGGACATCGCTTATTATTATCAGGGCAGTTTGACACACATAACCACAATTACAGAGGATTATCTTTAGATGGGATTAACTACTGTAGCATAGAGTGCATTTCTGAAAGTAACATTGCAGTAATCCAAAAACCCACAGGTAATAATCCCACACCTATTTGCCATAGTTCTGATCCATTATTTTGATGAAAGAAAATTAGATTATTATCATGAGCCATGTTCAACATCTGCGGACTAGAGATGTTCCAATACCATTTTTCCCTCCTGATGCTGATTCCAATACTTATGCTGTGTGTATCAGCTAATACTGGTATCATATCAATACCAGTGCGTTATTAAAAAAAAAAAATAAATATATATATATATATATATATATATATATATATATATATATATATATATATATATAAAACATGAATAAATACAGCAAATTAAAGTCATTTATTTTTAGATTTATTTCTAAATAGAATATAAAACAGTAGTGCAACAACAACTTGAATAAATAAGTTAATAGGCAGTTGCCAGAGTTTGCTGCTGCCACTTAGCTTTGCTAAATTCATTATGCTCGTTAACGTGACACATCTTCAAATGTTCAAACTAAGTTATTGGTGTTGAACACTCATGCCGCCCCTCGAAATTGTTTCTTTACACATGTTGCATGTCTTGCTGGAGGGAGCATCAAGTACTGCCATGCCGCTGACATGATGCGCTAACGTTAGCTCCTTGTCTAACAGGTTCTTCTTCAGCCCTCTAAATCAGAAGCACAGCGCAACTGTTTTAAGAGCAGGAAAGAAGAACTGTGTCAGAGCTAAATGGAAAATAGGTTCATATTTTAATAAATTACACGGTATCAGATCAGTGCCTGGACTGATCTGGCAATATCGGAGATATTTCCAATACTGGAATCAGAAACGGAACAACTCTATTGAGGACTACAGACAAAGCAGGTCGCCAGTGTTTAGCTCCAGTAATGTCCAGTTCAATACTGTCAAAAGAAAAGTTGCTTTTTGTGGAGGGCTTTGTCAGATAACACTAAACTGTAATAATTATAAACACGTAACTGTCTGCTGCTGTGTCTGCATATTACAGTGTTTGTGAAACAGCTGTAAGATTCAGCAGAGAGACAGATGTTTCTACAAACGTGGCCATTTTGTGAACACAGATTAACAGTCCACAGTCCCTCTGAGTGATGATATTTAAAGAGGAATACAAATGAGTCATGAACTTAGTGTCTTCTGAGGGGTATTACCACATTAAGAAGTAACTGACAGAGTACGTACGTGAAACCAGTGGCATGTGTCAGCTGGCTCTGTTGCCTGGCAAATGATTTTCAGAGGCCAGCATGTTCCAGTAGGCATTGAGGGAATAGCTCACAAATCCATTCACCTCAGAAGACATGCAGCCCTGTGGATTACCAGCAGCAAGCTGACTAATGCACCAGAGCAGTCAGGTACTTAGAGATTTTAGCCGCAGAACACTTCTGGCGGTGATGACATAAGACAGAGCATGATTTTCCTGCCATAGTGAAGCAAGAATGACAGGAAGATATTTACAGTGAACTGATCATTATTGAAGCACATCTTCACAACTTTCTTCTCAAAGAAACAAATTGTACAGAATCCCTGAGAACACAACCCAGCCAAGATCCACAACCAATCAAAGGGCACCAGTGTCACTCAGGAACCCAAGTTGACAGAGGAATTGAAGAGATGGGCTCCCAACATTCCCAAGCACAGATCAGTGTGCAAGTCAGCAATGGAGAGTGGCAGATCTCTGATGTGAGGCGAGCCAGTTTCCTCCAGGCAGTGTGGCCGGATCTGCATCAGTACAAGGAAAGCAACTGACAGGGAACGATTCCACCACTCTGACAAGACAAATACTTCCAGCCAAACATGTCCTCACAAACACCCAGTGCTTACTTTGAACAAACTCCTTCAGTTGTGTTGGATCCATTATAAGAAATATGGTATTGACTTACTATACTGTAACTATTCAATGAATGACAGGTTCACATTTTTTTCCAAATCTATCTTTAAGTAATTTAGTCAGATTAAAACAGTTTTTTGTTCTTTTTCTTCTTTCTGTTCAACTGGCCTTAATGATTCATCCCAGTGATGGGGAAAAAATTATTTGACGCCAGTCAACTCAAAAGATTAGCATCCAAAATACCCCCAGTTCTACAAGAAAACACTGTAAAAAAAAGGAAAAATTGAGCCATCAGGGAAAGTATCAGCATGATTTGACAATATTAAACAGCAGAGTCCTCCTAATGTCCAGTAAGTATAGCATGAATGATTAGAACAAAAAAAATAACCCCATTTTTATGTACATATGGATGCCCGATATTTGTTTAGAAGTGAATTTTAAAAAAAATTGAATCTGGAGTTTATTTATAACTTGATCTAAAATAGTCCATATATTCTCATAAAGAATAGGTTATCTAAACACTGAGAATCTTGTTTTTCAAAAATACAAAGTCATGATGCATGTGACAAGATTGATATAAGTTACTTGAAGTGGTCATCCAAAAAAGTTCACTCCTGAGACTGTACAGCCACTAAAAAGGATATAAAAGAAAAACAGCTTGAACTGAATTTTGTGTGAGAATCTTTGAGAAAGAAATAATTTTAAGCTGACCTTGTCAAATAGCAGGAAATCCTCTGAGCTCACTTGGTCCTAGATTTATTTGGAATCATTTTCCAAAACCCTGGGATTAGAATTTGAGGACCCCGCATGAAAATCTGCTTGCTTAGTATGTGTCTGCAAGTGAAAACTGTACATTGTATACTGCTGTAACTTGTCAATGCATGCACAGTAGGATTTATACATTGGCTTGACAGAGCCATCACCACGCTAACTGCTGTAATTAGTAATTTATACTCTGCATGTGTAGTTACAATGTGTTTTATATCTTTTCACAATGGTAACTTTGTTTCTACTTAACTAAAATGCCAGAATAGTCTGACCACTTGTGCATGCATTCCCTCTACTATGACATTTATCTATCAAACTTTCAGTAAAAGATGACATAAAACCTGACAGAGCCATTAAATGGAAAGAATTTAACAGATGTGGCTTTGCAGATGAGATAAGAGTAGATGTCAGTGTTTTAGAGGACAGAGCTGCCTTCATTGTGATTAATGAAGCAGCTCTAAACTCCTCTCTTGGTATCTATTGATTGAGTTCTGTGGCCAGCCTTGCACTGAATTAATCTGCTGCAAATATGCAAGACTTATGCCTTCTGCTTCACTCGGACCTGCAATTTCAGGAGGACATCAATCCACAGACTGACATTCTCAACCAAATAGGGAGTGTGTAAATGCACTGCTCTGACACCAAGTCTGAAGAGAGGGGCATGAGTACAGTCAAACTTCTTTGCAAACAGGAAACACATGTAGAAAAGTGCTCATAAAACTATATATTGAATTTATTGAAATGAAAATGGAAATGAGATAAAGAGCATTGCATTTTGTTAGACCATCAACCAGCTAGGGGGGAAATAACTCTGTGTGCAATGCATCAATGCAGCCCTGTTAATAAGTGTAAACAAGAGTTCATCAAACTAAGTTTCAAAGCTGAGAGAGTGTGAACGTCATGCTTTGACACATCACTTTGTCTGCACAAGTTAACTTCACAAGGACAGCGTGAATATAACACAATGTGATTCACTGGTGTTGATACTGGAGCTCTGCCATGCACATGTCCCTGCTTCTACCTCACAATGTCTCTCGGTGTCTCTGCAGACTTTCTGTTTTCACATGCACAACTTTGAACTATGAACTTTGGCCTTTCTGACGGTGCCACACAAGAAAGACAGATTACTGTCACAAAACTACATAACAATTTGCAATTCTAACTTTGTTCAATTTGCCGTATCAACATCTGGAAAAACCTGGGTGTAAAGTAAGAAAACTATTTGTTGATTTTTCCATTGGATTTTAATGATTTACATATCCAATCTAGCAGCAAGGCTCAGCCATTATTTGTTGGTTAAGTATGCTGATGATATGGTTACAGTGGTACAAAGATTCTCATTTAATCAGCAGTAACAGCACAAAATAAATCCAAATTTAAAAACTATCCTTATTTTAGAGTTTTACCCTGAGATTATTTTTAAAGTTTGTTATTATGTCTGAAATCCTCCTCATCCCGTGTTGGTGTAGTATACCAATGTTGCCCAGAGGAACTTGCTCAGCAAAGTTGTGAATATTGCCAGCAAAATAATAAGCACTAAGCAAGACAGCCTTGGAGAGATCTATAAAAATCATAGATGTATCAAAAGCAAATAACTTCGTCCACTAACACTGCAAGTTCAGTGCAGCTTCAGGCCGACACGATCTATCAGGCGGACGTCTTCAGGCCTCCAGTTCCAAAAGTAACAGAGCCAGGACTTTCTTTATCCCATCTGCTATCACATTCTATAACACATGCATGAGCTGCAGCACTGGGGGGCAAGGGCACACACACTCTAACATTATTCTTGCACATGAAACTCTTAGTATTCATGGCAGCACTATATAATATTTCATATTAGAAACAACTGCATATTCTGTGCTACACTGTCTTTGCACTCATACTAACATTAATTTCTCATATTGAATTTTTATTCTTCATAAGCAAGCAATGACAAAAAGTGAAAAAATGAAAAACATTTGAACTGGCTGCACAGTTTAAATGTTAGTTTTTAATGTGATTACTATGCAGGCCACTAAAGAGGACGTATATTAATTCAATATTTTTTTATTTTCAAACAGAAACCTTTGAGAGAGTTTTCTATCCATTAAATTTAATGTCTGTTTTGTTTGCTATATTCAGGATTTGAATCTGTCCTTACTTGCACTGGGTGATAAGAAGGAATTTAGATAGATCCTTACTTTAAGCATTCTTAAAAAATCTAAAATATTTTGGGATGTTTCAACCTTTAGTTCACCTCCAGTGTTTCCAAGATGCACTGTTTTTCCTAAAAGTCCCAAATGATCAGAATAAATGAAAGGAAACTGGGGTATTGCTGCTGCTCTGAAAAAGCAGGGCAGTCAGAAGCTTCTGTAGGCCAACAGCATGCAGAAAAAAGCTATGGACATGGCAGGTGGTTCTGACTTTAATGGACTGTTTCCCTGAAATAATTTGTGGGACAGGTGGTTGCCAATGTTGGCAGGGTCAGTACTGACTTTCCCTGCGCAATTCCCTGTTCCGGTGCCACTCATGTCTCCGATGGAGAGCCGCTGGCACCAAGTGACCCACTCAGTGATGCAGACAGTGAACTGCATTTTTTTCCCCTAAAATTGGAAGGCAGCACACCAGCTTTTGGATTTCAGTAATGCATCTACAATACTAAACTATGCTTTGTTGAATCTTCTTGGTTAAAGTGAACAATTTTTGTCTCATCTGCGAGTTTTGGAGATGATGCCGCCCCAGGGCTTAAGTGAGTCAGCCATTCACACATGTCATTGATTTCCAGAGGGAGATGAGAGGAGAAGTTGGAGGAGGTTAGGAGGAGGTTAATTTTAGAATCAATTCATATTTTGCTCACTGTATACTCAGCACAACATGCCAAACTGATTCATCTATCCTGTCACTTGTGTTTTATTTAGCTTTAACACATTCAGTTGTTCCTGGACAGATAGAATGTTAAAAAGTATGTTCAAAATAATGATAAAATCAGTGTTTTCATCTTTAAAACTGAGAAGTGAGATGGAGGAATACAACTAATGCATCATGCTTAAAATAACAAAGAAGATAAATAAACACAAACAAAGGTCGATAGTGTAATCTCAACCTTAGAATATACTTGAATAAGAAGGTGTGCCCAAACATCTGACCGGCGCTGTACTTTTTTTTTTTTTTAACTACAGCAAACATGAAATCATATAAATATATTTATATGATTTGTCTTGTAGTCAGGTTGATTGATACATCAAATTGATGCCAGTGGTGAGTAAACACAATAAGATACTTTA
>JANJYQ010005959.1:4509-22317 GCA_024605255.1 Rastrelliger kanagurta | reverse complement strand
TGTTGAATCTTGAACTGGCCAAGAAATGCCAGATCCAAGTCAATGACTTCAACTACAGAACTCATCTACACAACTGGACCTGTCTACCAGACTCCAATGATGTGGTCCAGGCCAGAAAGGCATATGACCTTCAGAGTGATGTGAGCAATAAGAATTTCTTTGTTTGTCTACTGAACAGTGTCTTCATAGTTCATAGTCTGTAGTGTTTTCTGACACTTGAGCTGGACAAGAAATGCCAAGTCAATGTTGGTGACATAAGTAGTATGTCTCAGATCTTTTATTAATATACCGAATACTTCTATTTAGCCCCAAGAGCCTTTCATATCGTGATTGTCTATATAAATTACATGTCATGCAAAACAGATTTAAAAAAACAAACTGCTTTGGTTCCCCAGGCTGTGTACAGAGCTGATCTGGAATGGTTACGTGGATGTGGATGGATGCCACATGAATCTGTGGACGTTATGAGAGTGAAGAACGCACAGCAAATCCTGGCTGATGTAAGTATAATTCCATATTAAAATCACCTTTACTGTATAATTGCATTTGTTTGCACTTATTTAAGCAACTTTAATAAATGAGCTGAATTACTGTATACTATACTAGTTATTGCATACTTTCTTGCTATTTTACAGAGAGGCTACCGTGTCAAGTTGGACACGCAAGAGTTCATGGTTCCAGCTGACAGAGTTGACATGGCTTGTGCCAAGCATGCTGCTGAGGTCCTTAATGAGGTGAGGAAGAATACACTATACTGATGTTACTCTAGATATGCTCATTCAGTCATCTCAGCACCACAACAACAAAGTTGTAAATACTTAGGAATACTTTAGCTGTTGGTAACCGAGTTTTGATTTCTCTTACTTTTCAGGTCAAATATCGTGAGGCCTGGCATCAGGACAAGACTAAGTACACACTGACGGACTCTCCAATTCTTGCCACAGCTAGAGAAGTGGCAAAGAATGTTCACCCGGTACGATAACTCATACCAATTCTATCCCTTGCATATCCAGTTTGATGAGCAATACATGAACCAATAATGACCACCTCCATCTCCTTGCAGCAACTGTACACCAAAGAGTGGAATAAGGTCAAAGCCACAGGCTACTTCATGCCTGGAGATGCTGTACCAATCCAGCAGTGCATCCATACGTCCAAAGTGCAAAGTCATGTAAGTGTCTCTTTTCATGATTAAAACAATTACTGAATCGGTTCTTAATTTGATTGAGACGATATGTGGAGATAATGATCTTTATCTGTCTTGTAGCATAAATACCTCGAGGGATACCGTAAGCAGGTTGGCCACCACATTGGTGCTCTTAGCGTCCAAGACGACCCTCTGCTCATGCTGGCTCTGAACTCAGCCAAGATTGCCAGTGACGCCCTGTACAAGAAGGACTTCAACAAGTCCAAGACCAAGTTCCACCTGCCAGTAGACATGTTGAATCTTGAACTGGCCAAGAAATGCCAGATCCAAGTCAATGACTTCAACTACAGAACTCGTCTGCACCAGTGGACTTGTCTGCCAGACCAGAATGATGTCATCCAGGCCCGCAAAGCCTATGATCTTCAAAGTGATGTTCGTACCATCAGATTGCCTACTTAACATTCTCATACAGTTAAACTGACAGAAACTTCCGTCTTAACCATCTAAATTTCATCTATGATTATGTCTGTAGAACGTGTATAAGGCCGATTTGGAATGGCTTCGTGGAATTGGGTGGGTTGCAGCAGACTCTATTGACCACGTCAAGGTCAAGAAGGCACAGGAGATTCTCAATGAGGTATGTTTATTCTATTACGCTTCTGTTCTTAGCTATTCTCCTTACACTTTGCATTACATGTTCACCTCCATGCTCTATTTTTCTTGCAGAGGCACTACAAGAAGGATGCCGTAGAAGGCTTTGGAAAATTCACCGCGGTTGTGGATCGCCCTGACATCGTATTGGCAAAGCAAAATGCTGCCAATCTCAGTGACGTACGTAAAAAATAAAATCTAGCTTACATTTCAAGAAGCACATAAAGAATGCGTGATTAAATCTAACATATAAATCCTGTTCTTTTCCTCCTACTGTAGCTGAAGTACAAAGAGACCTTCAATGCAGAAAAGGGTCAATACATTGGCTCAGATGACACTCCTCAACTTGCCCATAGCAGGGAGGTGGCTAAGCACGTTAGTGAGGTAATGTCAATGGGTTTTTTTTGACATTTTTCCTTCTTTCATCGACTGTCTGCCATTTTTTGTATCAGTGTTAACATGGTACCTACTTTATGTGTTTTCAGAAACTATACAAACTGGAGTGGGACAGCTCTAAGGCTGCAGGCTACACATTGGACCATGAATATATCCCTCTTGTCAGTGGCAAGAAGGGCAGAGACATTGCCAGTGAAGTACGTGTCTTGCTTTTTTTTGTTGTTGTTGTAATCAATAACTCATAGTACGTTTCTTACATTATATAAATAAAATTGAGGCTTTAATTATCCTTGATCCTAATAGGCCAAGTACAAAGATGCTCACGAGAAAGCCAAAGGTCACTACATGGCTGGAACCCTGGTGGACTTCCCTGAAGTGATGCGCTGTGGAGACCAGGAGAAAAACAAGGGCTTGGTAAGACATTCCTTATCCATTTGTTCCATTTCCATAAAGTGGTTCATTTTTTAAATCACATTATTAATAACAATGTTAATACCTCTACAGAGGCTCTACCATAAGGATTACCATCAAACTAAGCTCAAGACCCACATCCCACCGGACGTCCTCTCTAACCTGATGGCTAAGAAGTGCCAGGACATGTTGAGCGACGTCATCTACCGCACCTACCTGCACCAGTGGACTTGTCACCCTGATCAGGAAGACGCCATCCGTGCCCGCAAGACCAATGAGATTCTCAGTGATGTAGGTCCTTCTTCAATGCCTTTCTCCTGCTCTTATTTAAATAATGGATAGCGTCCTGTGGCAGATGATTAGCCATATTACATTCCCTATCAGTTTTCTATTAGACATACAGGACATAGACTCATTCTCATTCATCTTGCTACACTACCAAGACAATAGTTTCTTAATTTCCTGGTATGTCTGCAAACAAGAGGCCAACTTTACATACAGTATATTAGATGTATTAAACTATATTATATTTATGGGAATAATACAGAAATCTAAGCATTCTTTCCAGTATTATAAACATTTGCTTTCTTCCTCTCTTCAAGGTGTTCTACAAGGAGGACCTGACCTGGATGAAGGGTATTGGTTGTTATGTGTGGGACACTCCAGAGATCGTTCGTGCCAAGAAGGCTTACGAGTTGCAGAGCGATGTGAGTAACTGCACCGAAGATCATTCCAAGCATTTATTAACAAAATACATAGTATCTGATGCATTTAATTAAAAAAAATTATTTAAATCTTTAAATTCCTTTTAGCTTAAATACAGAGAGGAGGCCAAGAAGGAATACAACAATTACTCCATTGTGACAGACACCCCAGTCTATGTGACCGCTGTCTTGGGTCACACCTGGGCCAGCGAGGTGAGTGATATGGACTTTTTTTTTTTAAATAAGCATATTCACTGTTTGAATGCCTAAATGAGTGCAATAATTATAATCTCATATTTGTCATTGTTAGCTGAACTACAGGGAGGCTTATCATACGGAGAAGCACATGTACACCACTGTTCTGGATACGTACGACTACGCCAGATGCCACAACTTCAAACACTTCTTCAGCAAGGTACACACGTCTCATTCTCAGTCATTGTGTGCACTGTAGCACTGAAGTAATGTGTTTTGTTGTTTGTTTGTTGTTTTAATGATGATTATTTTCTGGTTTTTCCTCCCAACAGAAAAATTATACTGAAGCCTGGGACAAAATCAAGGCCAAGGGCTACCAGATTCCACCAGACTCACACGAATTGCAGCACGCCAAACTGCAGAAGATCTTCCTTAGCAACGTGAGTTCAATTTTTCCATTTGTTTTATTCCATGTTAACGGTATGCTGAGAATTTTCTTCAAATGTAAGTTTGACCTTTGACCTTTAAGAGACTGTATGAAATCTTTTGCTCCTTTAGGTGAAGTATAAGGAGGATTATGAGAAGTTCAAATCCCTCTACAGTTTGCCCAAGTCTCTTGAGGATGATCCTGCCACCGCTCGCTGCGTCAAAGCTGGAAAGCTGGTCCTGGATGTAAGTTAAATTTACTGAGCTATTTCATCGTCCTCATGTTATGAATACAGCTGAATTGTAAGATCAGTTCAGTATTTAACAAACAAGCTAAAATGCACCCAAATGTGATTTCCTTTGTGTGTGTGTGTGTGTATATATAATGTGAGAACTGAAAGAGCCACCTGTTGTTCATCTTTATAGCGTCTGTACAGGGAGAATTACGAGAAGACCAAGGCTAAGAATCACATCCCACCAGACATGCTGGATATCCTGTCTGCCCGCAACACCCAGGCCACTGTTAGCGGAATCCACTACCGCAAGTATCTCCACCAGTGGATTTGCCTTCCTGACATGCAGATGTATGTGCAGGCACGCAAAGTCAACGAGCAGCTCAGCGACGTGAGTCACCTCCTTCAACTTTCTAATATTCTGCTCTTGTTACTTTGTAGCCACATTAGCTACAGATCAGTTAAAGATATAGCCGCATTTTAGCTTATATTTGTTATCAGTGATATTCATTTTTGATAATACTGTATAAAAAACCTTATATAGTGTAAGATTATTGTTTATTTATTATATTCCAATTTCCAGTTTTATATACAGTTGTTGTTTTTTTAATATATTATTTATATACTTAATATTCATAAATGATAACTGAAACTGCACTGAGTGACTGTTGTGTATAATAAATAAAGAAATAATCCTGTATAATTATATAGTTATATGCATAGATGTTTGTGTTATTTTGTTTTTCAACCATGCATTGTGTGAAAAAGAATCCACTTGCAGCTAATTACAGTGTAATCTATCAGAAGTCCCTTAGCTTACAGTAGGAGATGACCAAAATATCTTAATGTAATTGCTGTCATTGAAAGTGTGTTTTGTTGCGCCCTCTCCTCAGATCTTCTACAAGGATGACCTGAACTGGCTGAGGGGTATCGGCTGCTATGCCTGGGACACACCGGAGATCCTCCGTGTCAAGCATGCCGGTGACCTTCAGAGCGAGGTTAGCCTGCTTAATATGTTTCCTTTTATTTCACATTTTTATATAATGATTTGATTTACAACTTTGAGCTTTATCCATAAATCCCCCTTAAGGCTTTTTATACTAATTTACCATGTCCTTGTGTGTCTATTTCAGAACAAGTACAGAGCCAAAGGTATTGAGGCTTTCAAGGAATATTCAGTGGTGACTGACACTCCGCTGTATGAGACGGCCAAGCAGAACGCTGAAAACCTGAGCGATGTAAGTGACTCTTCAAAAACCTTTGAACAGTGTTGAGTTATCACTATTTATATTTTATATATAATAAAAATCATGACCTATACATCTAATATTTTGTTTCTTATTGTTTTCCAGTTGTATTACCGCTATGATTACAACACCAGTATCAAGGGAACCAACACCTCTCCTGCTGTCACTATTGAAAGTGAGAGGGCACGCCTGGCAAACCACATCCAGAGTAATGTAAGACAGTGTTTCTTATTATTGTATGTATGGACAGTTTACAATTCAGTATATCTGTTAACATCGTATTTCGCTATAATAATACAGTACATGTTTTTTTAAACCTGAAATACATCCAGTCTCACTCTGTTCTCTTCCTTATTCTCTTCATCATTCTCTTCTTTAAATATCAGCACTGGTACACAGAGGCCAACAAGAGCTTCATGCCCACCGGATACAAGTTGCCCCATGACACCCCTATCATCAAGCAGGTTAAGATGAACAGCCTCGTCGCCAGCGATGTAAGTATCTCATTATCTTACTGTATCTTGATTCATTCAATCAAAAGTGTTGTTTTTTTGACAGCAGTTAAGCTTCTGTTTTGCTTTTATTCGGGGTAGGTGAAGTACAAGGAGGCCTTCGAGATGGTTAAGGCAAAGGGCTACACTCTTCATCCAGAGGGCGTCAACTTCGTCAACGCAAGGCACGCTAACAAGATCATCAATGACGTAAGATAAAACTGCTGCGGCTCTTCTTAACACATTATGTTTGATGGAGATTTGTAGTGTTAGCTTGCAGTGTGTAAAACAATCTCACATGTCGCTTTCTCCACTTCCATCCTAGCGTCTATACCGTGAGGAATACCATAAGAAGAAGGACAAGATCCACACAACCTACGACACCCCCGATATTAAACAAGTCAAGATGAACCAGGAGAATCTCAGCGACGTACGGAACCACCTTTGCATTTTTATGTCTTTCGTGTTCCTGTTTTTATTGTAGATATTGAATCATATATATTCTGTTCACACAACTTTTTTTTTGTTCCCTTCTTAATGTAGTTGTTCTACAAAGAGAAGTACTACAACAACAGAGGACAGCTGATCTCTATGCCCATTACACCTGAGTTGATGCATTGCTACCACGTCAATGAGATCACCAGCGACGTAAGTTGGAAAAAAAAAAGAAAAAGAAAGAGTCATATTTTTTTTAACAGATTTGATTTGGAAACTTTGTGTGATGAATAAAACTTTTGGCTTTGGTTTTTAGCTAAGATACAAAGAGGATCTGTTGTGGCTGAGAGGCATCGGCTGCTTCTTGTACGACACCCCAGAGATGGTCCACATCCGCAACATCACCAAGCAGAGGGTATGTGTTCTAGTGGAATATCCTCTTCTATTACTCCCCTTCATTTTCATTGCATATTCACTATACCGCATTGGTATTGTGATCATTCATATGACCTGTTTTTATTCATTGTTACAGGTCACCTATCCAGTGGAAGCTAAGAAGAACCTCGCTAACTTCTCCGTGGTCCTCGAGACTCCTGAGTACAAGCGTGTGACTGAGCTGAAATCCCACATGAGCAACGTGAGTCATTTTCCCAAACAGTGGGATAACCTACTCTAAAATTTTCAAGTCTTTGAAAATTTTTAACTTGACTTTTTCTCACCCTCTATCTTTAGCTGATCTACACATCCCAGAGCAAACATGACATGTCTAAGGTCTCCAACACTGCGGACTCTGTTGACATCCAGAGAGCCAAATGGGCACAGCAGCTGACTAATAAGGCAAGTTTAGATATGCTATCACTTATTAAATATTTTCTTTTATAGATATATTTATGTTTGTTTTTCCTGGCAATCTAACATTGTTTAATATGTTCTGTTTTTCCACAGTTCCTGTACGCAGACCTTGCTAGTAAAGAGAGAGCCCATTTCACCCCAGAAATTGAAACTCCAGACATGGACCATGCTAGAAAAATGAAAATAATGTACAGTGATGTAAGTATCCCTCATCTTTTTTTCCTCTGTATTTCAACTTATTAATTTTGTTGTTTTCATAATTTCTCACATCTTCTGATTTGTATAAATGTGAGCATATTTTGAGACTCTCTTGATGATTTGCAATAATTGTTTCCTCCTTCAGCTGAAGTACAAAGATCAGTATGAGAAGATGAAGCACAGGTACACCGCCATTGCTGATACACCCATCCTGGTCCGCGCCAAGAAATCCTACCTCCAGTCCAGTGATGTGAGTATAAAACAGTAATATTCATATCAATTTTATCATTCTTTATAATAAATGTGCCATGAAATGCTGTCTGAACTTTGACATGTGATTAAAGATGACTTTTGCTGTTCATGTCCGCAGCTCCGCTACAAGGAGACCTTCGAGCTGGCTAAGGGCCACTACCATACTGTCAAGGATGCCATGGACATCCTCCTCCACCGCAGAGTCACAGACGACATCAGTGAGGTCAGCGCTTCAAATTAGCTTAATATTTAAATTTACAAATTTGATTTGAACTATTACATCTAGATCACTTTCTGTTTTGCTTTCCATTCGTCTCTACCACAGGTTAAATACAGGAAAAAGTACCACAAATCTCTGGGTACATGGAAGTCCATCCCCGACCGTCCAGAGTTCTTCTTCAGCAGAATTGTCAGTGATAACATCAGTGATGTGAGTACTGTTGACTGGATTATGGTTATTAGGTACTTAATAATGCTGAATAAGTGTTGTAATTCCATCAAGCCTTTCACAAATAAATATATTCTGCATTAAAACTGTGACCCTCAATGAGTAGAAGGTCACACAACATTATTGACTGTGTAATATCTAAATGAAAACACTTTTCTTTCTCTTTTTAGATCAAGTACAAGGAAGACCTGGATTGGCTGAAGGGTATTGGCTGCTATGTGTGGGACACACCTGAAATGGTCCAGGCTGAAAGGAACAAGGAACTTTACAGTGAGGTAATCGATCTAAGTTCATATTTTACCATTTGTAAACATAAATGTCTTAATTTCAGACTATAGAAAGAATCATAATTAATCATGATGTATAATAATAATCTAATGTATGCTGTTGTTTGAACTGATCCTAATCACCGTTTCGTGTCTTGGTAACAGAGACTGTACAGATCCTCCTTTGAGAAGAACAGAGGCAACTTCAAGTATACCTGCGACACTCCATTCTTCCAGGCCGCCAAGAATGCCTCCATTCTCATCAATGAAGTGAGTCCTTTCATTCTTCAACCCAGTATGATAATTGATATTCATAGCAGAAATACACATACTATTATAATTAATTTGTTGAATCAGTTTTGTTTAAAAAAAAAAGACATTTTTTTCTTTCTCTGTCATCTCTAATGGACTCTCAGCTTGGAGGTAAAAATTGTGACATTCAAGTATTATTTTATTATTGCCTGTTATTTTTATGACTCCCTTTTTTAAACTCTTCCTCTTTGTAGCAGTGATACAGTGTTTAATAATGTTGCCTTCACCTTCATATGAAAATTGTTCTAACCTTCTTTCATCCTCTGGAGAATTCTCGTAAGATGTCAGCGCGCATTGTTTTGTGAACATTTGTCTTTAACTACATTTTGACGTTCTGAGCAGAGGATGTACAAAGCTAATTATGAGAAGACCAGAGATAAGTTCACCATAACAACAGATGATCCTAGATACCAGCTGGCCAGAGAGAACAGGAAAATGAGCCAGGTAAAAAAGCCCTGGTCATGCCGTACAATCAGCCTGCATCCTCCGCTGTTCCCTCCCGGTGCAGTCTTCCGGGCAACCGACCCTGGTGCATGAGGTCCTTCACAGACCTGTCGGCGGTGGTGGTGGTCGTCGCATGGCTATAATGTTTATCGTTCTGACACGATACATTTCTGCCTGTTCTCAATGTTTCTTTTTGTCCCCCTAGCAGGTTATTGTAAACTGCGCCACTCAAATAGCAGCTGGAGCGCTATCTTGAGCGAGCAGGACTCCGCTTCACCTGTGCCATCAGAAAGACAGTTCAATCGATCATTCCTTAATACATAAATGAGTCCATTCGAAACACTTTTGAATATGTTTTCTGTCACTGAGGGCACAGATGAAGATATAGCTCCATCATCACATTTGGATCTCCGGAGTCCTTCTCTACTCCCCTGCCAGTGTCAATGCTGTTTCTTTCCTATTTGTTCTCAACTATGGCATGCTGTGTGTCTGTGTGTGTGTATGTCATTGTGTGTGTGGACAGGGAAAGTATAAATACAAAGCAAAGGATCTGCTAAAGAGAGGATGCACTGAATTCCTCCGTCCTGACATCCTCACAGCACTTTACCAGTCCACTATGGGCAGTAAGGTAAACAGCCAGAGATTGTACCACGGTAACTCTGATCACTGTCCGCAAACAAGCAGAGAACAATTTAAGACTGACTGTTGAAAGTTCAGCTGAAGTTCAGCATATACACAGTCATTACATTTTACTTTGTTCCTGCCTGCTGTTTCTGGACAGGGGGCCTCATCACATTGTATTCTCATCCTGTGGGCACTGTTCCCCTTTATTCAATCCGCCTTAACTCCCAAATAACTTTTCATACATCCCATTTTTCCCTTCCATGCTCTAATCCTTCCATGACTGATCCATACCTTTCCAACTCCCATTAATAACTCAACATTTAACTTATCTTAAAATGCATTGCAGTTGTTGTCCAACAGCAATCTAATAAGTTTATATAGTCATAAAATATACACAGTATGTATAATTTATAATGCAGAACAGAAAAAAAAAAATTTATTTATGGATTTATCACCTGTCACTATGTGTGGAATTTAGTCTGATTACATCATCTTTCATTTTTTTGTTAGTAGACAAAAACTCAAAAGGCAACCGTGTGCCACAGTGTCATGTTTGACACTACCACTGAGGGGCGCCAAAGTAAAAAAAAAAGTTAAAATTCTACACTCATCTGCTTTAAACAAGCCATTTTACTACATGACTCCTCTCTCTTGAGAAAACTTCATCTTTGCTGAAGCCACTTTATGTGTCAGATTCAGTGAACAGTAGCAAAAGATGGACTGCTGATGGTTACCATGAACTACGTGGGCAATGCAGACATTCATGACTGTGTGGTGGTAACATGTTCGTTTTTGTTCCATTTTAGAATCAAACTTTTATTTTAATTAACATGAGCACTCGTGCACATTGTGTAAATGTGTCTTATTTACCCATACAGGCTAATTTTTCATTTGCATTATCTTTGTCTCCATTTTCACCTTAGAAATTAACCACCTCTGTTTTCATGCATGTTTTCTAACGCATGTGTCTATACATTCATGCATGCCACCACATCACTCATTAGACATGGACTGTCTTATTTTTAACAAATGATACACCACACAATACCTGTTAAGTAAGTATTTCTGACTTTACTCATGTAATATTAAATAATTATTAAAGAAAAAAAAGAAAATTGAAATACCAAATTTGTTCTTATAGTATTATGTAGTTATTATTTATTCATCTATCTTCAGAGTAAACTCAGAATACAAAATGATGTGATTCTGAAATGTCATTTTAAAGATATATATACTTCTACTTTCAGTAATAATTTGTATCCAATATAGTTTTTCCCACAAAAAAAAGTTAAATTATCTTGTTGAAATTCTTAAAATGTACTCCTTCTCCCTCATGAGCAAAAAATCCAGATTCTAAAAATCAGCTGGATACAAGACAAATTTACATATCACTCATGTGTAAATTGAATATTGAACCAATATTGGCTTGATTGGAGAGGAACTTTAATGAGTCCTCCAACATCTCTCTTATTAATTAATATTTCTCTTGGGTAGTTTTTGTCTTCATTTAAACCCCAGAAATTAGAAGCAAGACATTTCAGAATACACATAAATAAAAGTTAATGAATACACAAAGCTAATGAATTATGAATGATACTAACTTTTATATGTTATTCTTCAGTGGAGGTACAGGGAGCAGTATGAGCGGGCCAAGGATAAGTTCACATCTGTTCTGGAAACTCCAGAATATGAGGCCCACAAGCGCAGCAAGAAGATCAGCGATGTAAGTTTTGTGTTTCATTTTTGTCCAAAGGGTACATTCACTTCATGATTTCTTTTATGTGTATGTTTTTTTGGATTTCTTCTTATTATGCATTGATGATTTTTTTTTCCTCAGATCATTTACAAGATGGAGTACAACAAGACCAAGGCTAAGGGATACACCATGCCTTATGACACTCCATACCAACAACACATGAAGAAAGTCAAGGAGATCACCAGCACTGTAAGCCCCTCACAGTGTGGCACTTAGCATAGGAAGCTAACACATAATAAATATTTGTTTGTGTTTGTGTTTGACTATGTGTTTTTCATGCATCTTACAGCTGAAATACAAAGAAGTATATGAGAAGAGCAAGGCTCAGATCAACATGGACCCTGAGGCTCATGAGATCCGTGCTGCAAAGGAGGCTTACAGGAACATCAGCAATGTAAGCGTCACCAGAAGAATAGTCTTCACAAAGATTTTAAACAGCTTAGATAGAAAAATAAAGTGAAAATCTTGATAAAAATATTCTTTCTTTTTTCAATATTAGCTCAACTACAGGAAGAAGTATGAAGCCACTAAGAACAAGTGGATCTGGACAGCAGACAGACCCGACTTCCTCAATGCTGCCAAGAACTCCTTGCAACAGAGTGATGTGAGTTGGTGCTATTTCTTTATAGAATGTATAAGATTATGGTGACAACATGCAACGGTGTCAGTCTCATGTTTCTCCTACTTCACCCACAGATTGAGTACAAGTATGACAAAGAGATGATGAAAGGCTGTGTGATACCAGTGGTTGATGATAAACTCACCGTCCTGGCTAAGAAGAATGCTGAAATGGCCAGTGATGTAAGTTTACCCCTTTCTCATGATACAATATGTAGTAAACCTACCTATGCTTTACTTTTATTTTAACTTTAAACATTTTTGTCCTTCAGGTGAAATACAAAGAGAAGTATGAGAAGTCAAAGGGCCACTACGTGCCAGTCCTGGACACTCCTCAAATCCTCCATTCCAAGGCTGTGCGCATTCTGGCGTCAGAGGTGAGAGTCATTCAGTAGCATATCAACTTCTTTTTTTGTACATGTGTCTGTTTTTAAAGACTATAACAATGTGTCTGTTCTATCTCAGAGCAAATACAAGGAGGCCAGTAAGAAGGACATGCAGTCCGGCTCATTCACCACCCTGCGCGAGACTCGTGACACCGCCCACAGCAAGGAGATCAATAAGCTTGTCAGCGGGGTACAGCTGTCTTTTACACTTATAATCCTCAACATTTTTTTTTTTTTTTTTTGGTGTTCTTTTCTATGGGTCGCCCATAACTTTCACGTCTTTTTTTTTTTTTTTTTTTTACAGAAACTTTACAAAGCGAAGTTTGAAAAAGAGAAGGGCAAGTCGGTGTACAACCAAATGATCACTCCACCCGATGTTAAGCATGCTATGGAGGTGGCCAAAAACCAGAGCAACGTGAGTCATACCTGCTGCTATGCAACAATAACACAACTTTTTCAATTCTCTACACTTAAAATCTCTCCATTCATACCATTTTGTTTTTTACACGTGATGTCATGTGTCTGACAGCTAAGTTTAACACTTCACTTCTTCTCTTAAAGGTTGCCTACAAGAAGGATGCCAAAGCCAGCCTGCACTACACTACTGTGGCAGACAGACCTGACATAAAGAAGGCTACTCAGGCTGCCAAGCTTATCAGTCACGTAAGAGATTAGAAAGCAGATACGTACTGTACAAACTCAATTAAGTTCAAGACTAAAAGGTGGCATTAGATGTATAACCCAGGGTGTTCAAGCCTGTTTCTTTTCCACAGTTAGCCAGAAATAGATGTAGACACACCTTAATCCTCAGCTAGTATTTAGAAAACATTAGTACAGGTGTGAACAAGACCACTGGCTTTGACCACACTTAAGACCACATACTGTACTTATCACTGTAGCTTGTACCTGATTCATTTATCCTTTGGTTTTGTCTCGATCAGATTGGTTACCGTGACAAGGCCCGTGAGGAAGCTCACCGCGGAGGTTCTCTGGCCCACCGCCCAGACATTGCTTTGGCCACTGAAGTGTCCAAGCTGACCAGCCAGGTACACAAACCACCAGTTTCATGAAGCCCCAAAGCCATTCCTTCCTTCTATTTTTTTTTTTTTTTTTTTTTACAGTTACCACCTTTCAGATGTTTCCCTTCCTTATTTCACAGTCAAGACGATCGGCGTCAGTCAGTGGAAGACATATTACCCCCAGCAATGTTCAGTTCGACTAGATTCAGCTGTCGGGTGTTATTGTCAGATCAGCCTTCTTAAGCTTATATAATACATGGAGACTAGTATTGCTGTAGTAGATGCTTTAGCAGCAGTCCTGTAGGCCCTAACTATATAACTAGCAGCCCTTTCATAGTGCTTCCTCTGCCAGCCTGCATTTTACAACTCATGTCTCACTCTGTCATTGTGAGTTCATGAAAGTAGATTTACATGCTTATTAACTTGCCCATATCATAACCTTTTATATGTTCCATCTTCATCCTGTCCTCAAACCTGTCCTGTACTGCTTTCTTCTATTCTTCACCTTCCTCTCCTCTCTCCTTCCATTATGTCCCAGTCTTTTGTCTTCTCATCCTTGCATTTCACTGCGCTTTGTAGGTGGAGGCCAAGCCCTCCCTCCATGGAGCCGCTTCCTATGATACCCCCCAGATGCGCCACATTAAGAAAATGAGTGCCGTGACTAGTAATGTAAGGAGGTTAACGCCCTGAAAACCAAAAAGCGTTGCTACTATATGTTTGTTTCTTTTTGTCTTTCTGTGCCCCCTCTTGATTGACTGATTTCTGATATTATTGTGGGGTTCACCTTGCCCTTTTTTTTTTTTAAAGAAAAGGTTTTGATCACATTTGGATCTTCAAAACCTGCGAAGTTACTATTCTGATTTTGCTTGCAAAATTAGTATTGTGTGCATTCTCCGCTTTTCTGCTTCACTGGCAAACTGTGCTTCAAAGCTGAGCATAGACAAACACCGCATTACTGCATTAGCTGCATATTAGCCTTCTATGTTAACGGATCACGTTTTTCTTACTCATTTTCTACGCATTTCCTCCTTCCTCCATCATCATGTCAGTCTCGGAATGTTTGAATGTTACGATCTCTCTCCTTTGTGCACATTTTTTCCCTAACTCATGTGTATATCCAGCAGCCAACTAGCTGAGTTTCTTTATTTTTGATTGCAAAGACTGGAGGGCAGTGTGGACCTTCTGAAAAAATGTATAGGAATGTAGATTAATTTATTATTGTTGCTGGATATACACACTTTCTAAGACTGTCTCACTTTGTCTCTAAAGCTGGTCGATTTGACAGAACAGCCCAAGCTCCCTCTGAAACTCGTTCGCAATCACCACATCTTCCATATGTTCTTATACGTAGATGATAGAATGCTACTGTTGGCACTAGGATGCATCTTAGGTGATCAGAGCTCTAGGTGAACGTGTTAAGTCACCTAAAATACATTCAGAACAGTTAAAGCTTTAGTGCTGAAGATACTGCATGTTACATATAAAATCAGGTGTAAGCAGGGAGGTGAAATCTAATCAGAAGTTGTCTTTAGTATCAGTTGAGATGCATCCTGTTTGCTTGGCAACCACTTCCAAGCAAACTCTTGGAAATGGAAGTATACGTACTGCTCTGGACCCGTAATATGTTCAAAGTGTTATTTCACAGATTTGTAGAGTGCTAAGGATACAAAAAGACAGCATGACTGTACATCACAATGGTCCAATGAGTTATCTTTCATGTTATATCCTCATGTTTATATGTCTTGCATCTTTTCAAAATAAGGTACTATGGTTAGAAATAGACTCTTTTTTTCATGGGATACAAACTAAGTTGTATAAATTTAGTAAAGCATACACATTCCAAAGCCTTTTACACACAACTACACAATACATAGAGTATGACTCATCACTCATCCCTTTTTATGCACTATATATAACAAAGCATTATGATGCCCTTTTATGTTTCTGTCATGGTGTCCAAATATCCCACTGGTGCCAAAATGTTACCACTTTACACTAACTCTTACATACTGTGTATCCAACCCTCATCCAAAAGGTGAAGTACAAGGAGAAGTTTGATAAGGAGAAAGGAAAGAAGCCACAATATGACCTGAAGGAGAGTAAGATTTACAAGACTTTGAAGGATGCCAATGATCTGGCTAGTGAGGTACGTGCTCGTATAACCTGCAGCATGTCACGTCATGTCATGTTAAGAGATAATGTGGTGGTTCCGGTTAGGTTTAGGTTTACAAATACCACTCAACTATGAGATATTTTATTATTATGTTTACATCTGCTGTCACTACCCACAGGTGAAATACAAAGGGGATCTGAAGAAGATCCATAAGCCTGTGACCGATATGGCCGAGTCTCTGTCCATGCAGCACAGTCTGAGCACCAGCAAGCTGTCCAGCGACGTAAGCCACCGTCACCCTTTTTTTTTTTTTTTTTTTTTAACCCTCTTACATTCCCAACAAGGAGGCTGCTGGGGGTCGGTTCACTTTCAAGCGCGTCCGCCGTGATGCGTCGAAACGTGTCCGACCGCAGCGTCTCCGTCACCTTCACGTACTTTGGTAACAACCAACATTCTTTGTGTGTGGATTTACACACTAAGTTCCTTCATCCATACGTTCATTTTTCCTGTGACCTCATCTGGTAGTGACCCTTTTCACCCTTTGACCTTTGACCTTCCCATACTACCATCTTCTATAAACTCTTCTCCCACATTTCTTTTTTTCTCTTCTAATTTTTCCTATCCTGTAGTTCATATAGAGTTAGTATGATCACTTAACACAGAATTGCCTTCTTCTTCATGATTTTAGATCATTTTAATAGAAAGTTTAACCATCATTTAAAATCTTTCATTTCATCTTTTTCCAGTCATATTTCCATATTCATTATCATATTTTTTGACATTGCAAGAACTGTTAACACAGTCATGAAAGTTTTTATTTCTGTCATAAAATATGATACTCTTTTTTTATGTGCTGTTATGTTGGGAGTAAGCTCCAGATACACGCTCTTTTTCTCGTTTGCTGTACTGAGCTGTTTTACTTGACTGGGAATTCCCCTGTAGTACCGCTACAAGAAGAAATTTGAGGAGAGTAAGGGTCACTACCATATGATTCCTGACACACCAGAACAGCTTCATCACAAGGAGGCTTCTGAACTCCAGAGCAACGTAAGTTGTACAGATTCTGTGTGGGGGTCAATGGGTCAATGATTACTGCACCCTCCCCACCACCAACAACGCAAAGACACTGCTGTGGGTTTCAACTTTCTTGTCAAACACGTGTGTATGTGATGTTCTCCACTTCATTATTACTGTCTGCTTCCTGTAGTCACAGAGAAGTAGTGTGACATTCATTTGTCAAATATTTAAGCTGGGGACTGTAGGATACACTTAAAAACATATGTGTAGGTTTTGGAAGAATCAAGTCTTACCTTGACATTTTGATGATTCTTCTTCTGAATCCACATCATAAAGAAATCACTCAAGCCACTTTTTAATTTTTAGAGATTAAACAGTAAGAATGGTTAATTAGTTATTTCAATTTCAGTAACAGCATTTCACTGTATTCTGACATTTTATATTCTGTTGATTCATTGTCAAAAAAACCCTTTGCATTTTCCTTTAAGGTCTTGGTATAATCAGGTATTAGTATTATCAATATGAAAGATCTGACATTACATTTGATGTATTCCAGGTGAAGTACAAGGAGAAGTATGAGAGGGAAAAGGGAAAGCCCATGCTGGACTTTGAGACTCCCACATATGTGACTGCTAAAGAGGCCCAGCACATGCAGAGCCAGGTAAACACTCTTGTCTGTCACCTCTGTGTTTAACCTGCTCACCAATTTCCTTCGCAGCCTTCTCTCTGAAGATTCCTCAGCTCCTGCTTATATATTAACATGTAATGTACTGCCTCTGATTATATATATATTGATCCGCTTCAGCTCGTTGGATGTCCAGTAATTGTTTATATTACACTTACTGTATGTTTCTTGTATTTGGAAAAGCCTTTTGCAGTGCCTTCTATGCCTGTTTATTGCATCGGGGTTGAAAAATCAAAGACCCTGGAATTGAAATCACCACTTTGTAGCTGTAGTTGTTCCCTCCACACTGGGAGAAGGCAGTGCAAAATGTGTTAAAGTTGAACTTACCCAATGCATTGTGTATTGTTGCTCCCTAATACTGTATACACTGTAAGTTCAGATCTTCCTCCCATGATGAAGGGATGATGAAGGTAAAGTACATTTTGGTCACAGTCTGCGAACATTTTACAGAGCCTGGAGTGTATAAAAATATAAATGGATTA
>JANJYQ010005892.1:0-10929 GCA_024605255.1 Rastrelliger kanagurta | reverse complement strand
GAATGAATTATGCAATAAAGAGCAGATGCTTGTTCCTTAATAAGATAAAATGTTTTGTACTACGTTAGGTACTAATACAGTATACAACAAGTTTAAACATTTTGCATAAAAAGAAGAAAATCAAGCAAATTGTGCAAAACACATAAGGTTGCAAATGTTGATATAAAAATGAGCTGATAATGTGTAAAGTTTCATTTTTGGATTGAATTTTACCTCTATATTATATGGAGTATTCTTCCATTTGTTCTGTGTCAGCAACAAGATGATGACATTGCCTTTTCTCTATCTTGTTTCTCAATTTTACTCCTTCCACTCTATCACTGGACCTCTCCTGCCCCTCAGGTGACTAAGCGTGATGAGGACTCCTCACTGATGCAGCTGAAGGAAGAGTTTCGTACATATGAGGCTCTCAGGAGAGAACATGATGCTCAGATTGTCCACATTGCCATGGAGGCTGGCTTACGAATTTCACCTGAGCAGTGGTCCTCTCTGCTGTACGGAGACCTGGTTCACAAGTCACATATGCAGTCGATCATTGACAAGGTACCGTTATGGATCATATACTAGTCACTGGTAATGAGCTGTTATCCCAATGGTCAAGTTTCAATTTAATTACATTTCATATGGTGAGCAGCCTCTTCAGTTTCTGTATGTTTACTGATAGTTGTATCTACTCTTGACTTTTTTAAGACTAATCTGTTCTATGCTCTACTCTAGCTGCAGTCTCCAGAGTCATTTGCAAAAAGTGTTCAGGAGTTGACAATTGTTCTGCAGAGGACAGGAGACCCTGCCAACCTCACAAGCCTTAGACCTCACCTGGAGCTACTAGCTAACATAGACCACAATCCAGGTACTTCACTTGAACACAGTTAATCTGAATGATTAAATTCATGAGTTGTTTGTAAAACCTGCAATATCAGATACTAAATGGCCACATTTTTAAACATAAACATGTCTATCTGAATCACCCTTTTGTTCCAGATTGAATTATATTTTAGAAACTATTGGATGTATTGCTGTTAAATTATGGACAAACAGTCAATGTTTGAACAAGATTAAGTCGGGTGACTTCTCCTCCAGCATCATCATGAGAGTGACATAGTGTCTTCATATTGATTGGCATGGGATTTCATATATATATTCATTCTATTAGTATCCTCAATAAGTTGACTAAAAGTTAGCTAGAGAGTTTTAGATGTCCTGTTGATGTCCTGTCATTTTGAAACCTCATACGAATCTCTACTAAACAATATGTGTTGTTGATTTGCATACAGATGACCCGGCACCATCATGGGAGGAGCTGGAAAGAGTGATGCTGGCTGTGAAGTTGGTGGTTCATGGGCTGGTGGAATTCATACAGAACTTCAGCAAGAAGAGCCACGACACTCCACAGGTACACAATATGATTGTAAAAGTTTTATTATTTAAAATGAACTACACAGCAAACAAGAAATGAGATGGGCTGCAGGCGATGAGAGCGACAGAAATCATAAGCATATTATTTCCACCGTGGAAAATTGCAGAATAATAAAGACCAGTATTACTGGAAAGAGAAATGGCACTGTAGAAATATTCAGGGTCCTCCACTCCTTTTAAATGCTTAAAAGGACATGAAATGATCTCAGTCTACTAAAATAGTAGCAGTAAAGATTATGTACTTAACTAAATAACCATGTATTATCTAACTTACACTAACAGCTTAACTCACTTACAATAGCATTAAAATAACAGTTAACAGATAAAGCAGCTATGATATCAGACATCTTAGTTGCCCACACCCTGGATAAGACATGCCTTTTTAAAATGTGGAAACGGTTGAAGTGACAGTCGACCTATGGCCAGCATATCTTAATACCAGCAACGACTATGAAGAATAACATCATAATCCTTTGCTGTGGAAAACCTTTGATTCTTTGAGGTAATTAAAAATAATGAATCAAATTAGAATTTCAGGCAAAATGGTTTCACATTTTCTGACCTTCATTCGACACTGAAGAAGCCCTCCTCTCCTACCACTAGGCTGTAAACGATGACCCTGCCTTAACCTGACTCTTTTTATTAAATCAGTGCAGAGCTGATGAGTTGAGCAGGAAATGATTCTCTGCACCACAAAAGAGACAAAGCAAAGGATATGCATGTTACCTTCTACTCATCTTGACCTCTGTGTTTAGCCTTTGGCTAAGACATTTGTGGATTTACGGGTTTTAACTATTTTTGTATGTTTGCTTTGGAGGCAAACAATTTTGAAATAGCAGCCCTGCCATAAACATAAAGTTAGGATAATGATTTATACATCATTAACTTCATAAATACATATATAAGTATGTAAGTATCACAGAGTTTCGTCTTCAAATATCTGATTTACTTTTTATGATGTTTAGCAATAATCTTTTGTAGTGTGTCCATGCCTGTGAATTTTGATTTGTGACATCATTCCTTTTTCTCCAGCACAGTGTCTTTGACATATATTTGACCATCCATTGTGATGATTTATGAGAGTCTTTCCTTTCAACCTTTAATGATTGTCACAGTCTGCAAATAATTAACAGAATCTCCTAGGATATAGTTAATTAGTCGTGCTAGTATAGTTTAGTGAAGAATACAGTAAAACATTGTGAAGAGTAAACATTAACTATCATTGTGACATGAACTCTACACCTATTGTTATAAAGTGTTAACCAGGTTTTATGATAAGTGCCATAACTTCCAGTGTCAAACAACTGTAAGAGCTGCACTGTACATTACAAAATTCAGATGATTTTTGTACAAAAATCAACAATAAAGTGATTTTTTGCAGAGATGATGTATCAGTTTCATGTTATAGTTAATATGTATTGTTTGTGTGTGTGTGTCTGTCTCAGCCTCAGGCCAACAGTAAATATAAGACCAGCATGTGCAGAGACCTTCGTCAGCAGGGAGGCTGTCCTAGAGGAACTAACTGTACATTTGCGCACACACAGGACGAGCTGGAGAAGTGAGTGAGCGCTTGCAAAGTTACAGAAAGACTTTTTATTGTAAGATAAACAAAAGAACAAATTTCCATCATATACATTATATATAATAAGATTGAAAATGCATGACTTTTATCAAGGCCACCTGACTTTTTTATTGCACTTTAATAATTGACATATCACTACATGAGAAAGGATTGTACGTTTGATTAAATTACACCATTAATGATATTACATTAAGAATCTGTAGCCTAAGATATGCCTTGTCCACCCTGTAAGAAAATGATCTCTCCTCTACTTATATTTGTGTCTCCACAGTCCCTCCCAAACCCCCATCTTTAATTGAATGCTGTTTATTTAATCAAATATCTATTGAGAGGATTTATGAGTGGTCCTGTGTCATAATATTATTGCAATAATAAGGCTACACGTGTGCATGCACAAGCACTTTATTCAATGCAAATATACACAAACATAAATCATCCCCATTGAACCTAGTTCTCCCATTGTCCATTCTTCTCTTTACAGATTTAGACTGAGGAACAAGAAGAGCAGCAGTGTTGGCCGTGCATTCCCTTTAGCACCTGGGGTTATGGGTAAAACCTTCACCATGGACAGCAGCATCCACGCAGATGTGTCTACAGGAGTGGGGCAGGGCCTCAAAAGTACAGGTGATAACACAGAAGGAATTCCTGGCCTGACTCACCCGCAACTTATCTCAAGAGGAGTTGACATGATTGAGGAAATGAAGAGAGTGGTGCCAAATGGATCCAACGGGGCCAATGGTTCCAACGGGCTAAGCAGCACCATTAGAACCACAACAGGGTCAACGGAACAGTAAGATTATTTCTCTTATTTATCTTTCACAGCACATGAACACAGCACATATTGTGTCATCTGATTGTCTCTCAAAGTCAGCCTTATTTGTTAATTGTTTCTCTTTATGTTGACATTCTGTCCATTAGAAAGCCCACCTCTCCTCCTAGGACTCCAGTCAACCACTCCTCAGCGTCATCTCCTTTGACCACAGTTGGACGGGGTGATGGTGGTGGTCCTATGCCCAAACATGGTCAGTTCATGCTGCGTGCACCACATCCTTCTCAGGCGTCAGAGATGTACTATCAGGAGCCCCACTCTGCATATGACACGGACCACTATCAATCAACCTGTGAGTCTTTATTTTGAATAAAAGTTATAATAAGAATAATCTGTTGTTTTCTCAAAGTGCAAATGAATGTTCTCTTGCTTTTCTCCAGCAGGTTCCTACTATCCATCTACTCTCCATCCTTCTCACAAACCCTGCATGGCTCGATTCCTCAGATCCTCCAATGTCCCAGAATCCTCACTTCCACCTTCCATTGGCCCTCCACCATCCTCCTATCCTAATGACCATCAGACACCACATCCATCTTCCTCCTCTTCCTCGGGATACCCACCACATCCACCTAGAGATCGGATGGGACCTCCTCCTGCCTTCCACCACCACCCGGGTCAGCCTCAATATGGGCCTCTGGCCCCTGCCCATGGTGTTTATGCTCCTCTCTATGACAGTAGGAGAGTATGGAGGCCTCAGGTCAGCCTTCTGATAGTTATAATTTTAGCACATAATGTGATCATCCTATAAGCTTATTGATTATGCTGATTATCATCATTATAGCTGTACCACAGAGAGGATGCCAGGAGTAACTCGCTGCCTCCAGAGGTGCTGCATTCATCTGTCTACCAGCCTCCACTCAGGGAGAGATTCAACTCTCTAGATAGCAACTATTGCTCTGGAGCCGAACACCGTGCAGGGCTACACAGGGTAGGTGAAAAAATGCACGTCTTACACTGTAGCCATGGAGAATACTAATTTCTGATCGCATGGACAGATTTACTTTCTTTTTTATTAATATAAAACAATAATTTTCTATAAAAAAAAAAAACCAACCTGACAATCTATAGACAACAGAGAAAAAAAGAGTGCACCTAACATTCTTTATCACAGGATTGTTCAAGGGCGGGTGTGAATGTTTAGAGTTTCATGTTCAGACCATGTACCGTAAATTGTTCACAGAAGTTATTAGGGGGTCCTAGGTTTTGTAGATTCTGTTGATGGAACCATTGTGGAACAGATCCCATTGGATCAGAAAACCAACCAAAAACACCAACAAAAGGAGAAGGTGAAATGTTATAAGCATGTATTAGAGATGACTTAAAAAAAGGTTGACTGGAAAGGATTAAGTTTTGGACAAGTCTACGAAATTTAGCCTTTGAGAAGTGTAATCTATGTAACACTTTAAACTGTATTAAAGCATGTCTGGAATATATGGAAGAAGAGTGAACCCTAGTAAGAGCCATATCTCATTTCTCATCAGACAGNATTAGAGATGACTTAAAAAAAGGTTGACTGGAAAGGATTAAGTTTTGGACAAGTCTACGAAATATTCTTGCTAATTTAGCCTTTGAGAAGTGTAATCTATGTAACACTTTAAACTGTATTAAAGCATGTCTGGAATATATGGAAGAAGAGTGAACCCTAGTAAGAGCCATATCTCATTTCTCAACAGACACCTGAGCCCAAGTCATTTTCCCACTGTTCTTGAATATGTGAAATAGAGAGGTTGCAGCTGTCCATGATATGGGAATAAATAAATGATATTCCACTCTTATTTAGCATATTGACTCTTAATAGGTAGTCCAAACAGAAAGGAAAGAGTAGGAAAGTTAGCAAACTTTTTATGAGTAAAATCTATAATTTGCAAGTATCTCAAAAAATGATTATTGGTCAGACTGAATTTTCTGGATAGTTATGTTTCTGTCATCAGTTGTGTTTCTGATGACAACTCACCTCTGTAGTAGCTGCTACATCATTGTTTCATACAGTATATCTTATATTGTTTTCGTCAAACAATACATTTATAACAATACATACATATAAGCTGACTATTACTAGGCTCTAGCGGCACCCATGTTTACTCCAATAATGACAGTAGCGGTGCTAACATGAATGTGTTTAAGAAGTGTATTGCCCTAAAAAACAAACATTTTAATTATTGACAAGTGGGTGTCCTGTAAGAGAGATAATCCACCTTGAGCCTTGCAATAATTAAAAATAATACTCTCTGCTGAGGGTAATATTAAACCAATTTGATTTTTGTGTTTTTATTCTTGTTGACATGGAACATCTCTTGTGTAACGTACAGTACATCCAGTGAATCCATCTTTATTAATTATGTTGGCTCAACTTACACTGATGAAATTCATGCTGGATTCTTTTCCTTAGTTTCCTTTCCTTCAATTTCCCTTTTTACTCCTACATACAGTATCATCTCACCTCTACCTTCCTTGCCAGCTACAGAGCTGCAGTATGTAGCTTCAGCCTCCTCTGTAGTCCTCCCACTTCTCACCCAAATATGTCTCTGCCTCCCCCACTCAATTCTCTCTATTTGACATTATCTTACAACATCACCTCCATGATTGCTTTAATACACAGCCATATTTTACCGACAGTGCTGTATGTGTCCAAATTACCTGTGATGTTTATTATGAATGACACAGGCTTATTTGTTTAAAATTTGCTCAACAGTTATTAGGATCTCTCAGTTATGCAGGACAGCACAATCTTTATTCTTTATACATCATATATTCACTTATTACAATGCAATATAGCACATAGTACTCTGTCTGCATTGTAAAGTATAAGGTGGCATATGTTTCATTGTCTACTCTTGTGACCATCCCTTCAACACAGTCTTAACAAAAAGAAAAAACATTGTTACATTGAAATGTGAGTGTTGTTGTATGGCTTTGTATTTTATTATTAACCCTATATCTACAGTCAGTATCAGTTGTCATGGCTTCAACCTTTTTTCAGTGTTATAACTAAACTGATTAAATGTTCAAATTTATAATTATTATATGAATATAATAATTTTTTCCAATGCTCTCTTGTCAGGACTATGGACGTGTTCCTCTGGGCTATGATGATCTATTCAGAAGGAAGCAGGAACAGTGGGCACATCATCATCACCACCACAACACAAGCAGGCCCTCCCAGTCCTCCCCCATCTTCATTGATTTTGGAACTGAGGTAGTAAGCAAAGAAGAGAGCCAACATACTGTATGTGTTAACACAAACACACAAATCATCCTTAAGGCTAAGACAATTAAAATATTAAATGACAACCACCATAACGTCATTAAAGTGACGGTTTGGATTTTTATAGGTGGGGTTGCATACAGTAGACCCACTCAGTTTGGAGAAGCTGGCCAGAGTACTGCTGTGGATGAATCCAGCAGCAAAAAGTATTTTAACCAACTAAAAAAGCAGATCAGCTGTTTTGGTGAGAAAGTGTGCTGCGGCGTAATACTGTGTGCAGCATATCTAAGAATATGGATGTTTTGCAGTTGAGAAAATGTAGTGCCATTATTGGCAGTATAGATTCTTTTAGGTGAGACTTTTTTCAGGTGGACAAAATATGTTTTGTTTCTAGCCCTGTCTACAGTGGTACCATGCTTAACATCTGTGCTGATACTCCTGACTTGCCTCTCTGAACTGGGAGGGAAGGAAGGGTTATATATTGACAATGGAGAACTAAAATCCCACTTCAAAAATTCCAAACTATCCGCTTGATATTGTCACTACAGCTTTATGAAGCTGAGATTAATGAATCACTTGTGTAGTTTACCATTTTTGAAATGGGTTGGATTTAATTCCAATCCTGAAAGCTTGTGCTATGACTATTGCTATTTAAGTGGGAGATAGTTGCTTAGCAACTGTGGGTGAAGATATCATAGCAATGCACAATTGTGGCATGTATGCATGTGTGGGTGTGTGTGAGAGAGAGACAGAATGAGAGAAAGCCAGAGGAGAGACTTTAACAAGCAGTGACTCAGGCTTTCAGTTGAGTAAAGCTTTGTTTAACAGAACATCATATATGTTTTTGTGAAGATATTCACTTTAAAAGACCTCTTATTAAATAAAGCAAAATTATATTTTCAGTGCTTGTTTACCAGTCTCAATTTGATTTTGAAGCCTCTACGTGACAAAAATAAATAAGCATACCTTTGGCAAAAATACTGGCTACTTTTGTGTAATGATATCTAGAGCTTGCCACAGGGACAACAGCAAAGTACTAGCATTTCAGCACTGACATAAGGAATAAATTGGAATTTCTGAGCTTAGAGGATGGTATATTAGCCTCCCAAAACATGCATCCTATACGTATCTCATTTCGCTTAAGATCCATTATCTAATCTAATTCCAGATCTCACTGGGTGAGAAGCAGGATGCACCCTTGACAGATAGTGTGTTACAGGACTAACACATACAGACAAGCATACATTCATTCACACCTACTGGAAATGTAGAGTGTTCAATTCACCTCTTTTACACTGTGGGATAAAAACCCACACGAACACAGGGAGAACATGCAAATTCCAGCCAGCTGGTGAATTTAGATCTTCTCTTTGTGAGGCAGCCACTGAGCTAGCATGCCCCCCCATTGTGTAATAATGAACATATAAATGCAATAAAACTGATAAAATAGATGAAAAAAATTTAAAAAAACAAGAATTACATAAAACAGAAATAAAATGACAAAAAAAATAGATATTAGAGGATAATGCTTTTAAAAACATGAATAGACAAAACAAGTTATTCATTGAAGTGGATAATGACTATAAAATATTGCTGATTCATACATTGCAAGGATGTCAGAAAAGTAGGTAGGTGAATACCATGAAGTAGGCTTTAAAAACAGATAGAAGATTTGTTTAACTCAATACAAAAACTGACAGAAAACCAGTGTATCGACTTTAAAACAGGTATATGGGAAAAAATGCAGTTTTTCTCAGGCAATCCTAAAGTCAAGGAAAATCCCCAAGTCCTCATAATCCTTGTGACCTTTGGAAACATGTGCATAGGAGTGTGTCTCACCATCACTTTAAAATCTCTCTCTGTCTTTCTCTCTTTTTCTCTCTCTTCTAGCATGTGGAGGGCAGTGGCGGTCAGTGTGTGGGGTGCAGGTACAGAGGTGAGGAGAGTTTAGCACACTATTCTCCATGGTCCTGTGGCACTATCGGCCCCTGCCTTAGCCCCTTTGAGCAGGAAACACTCACACATGCTGCGCCTCACTCCTGCTCAGAGCATTCGGTGAGACTCTTCACACACTCACAAGCGGGAGCTTATTGATATGTGTATGCACTGAGCTGCACTCACAGACAGTGTTCCTATTTTTCTTATGCAGGAGTTGGACAGTAATGGAGGTGGAGGTGGTAGCATTAGCAGTGGCGGTGTGGGAAAGCGATGGCTGCATTCATTGGATCACTACCGGAGGTTGAAAGACGAGGACCCAATCATTCCCTTTAGTGAGGGACCCATTATATCCAAGTGGGGAGCCATATCGAGGGCTTCTCGTACAGGCTACCACAGTACCGACCCTGTCCAAGCCACTGCCTGCCAGGGCAGCGCCAACACCACGCCCATCAACTTTAAAGGTGAGGAAGCATAAAAGAGTGGTGCAAGAAGTGACAGAAGTAAAGCAGACAAAGAACATGCAGTAGGTAACAAAGCTGGTTAGAGGAAAGAGAAACGAAAATGAAAGATGGCCGAAAGTGGCTGAAAATAAGTTATAAAATATGTTTTTTTTTCTTTTTATATGATGAGACTTTGGAATTAGAAAGTCACTTCTTAAAACCGAAATAGTCTAATTATAGTCTAGTTATATTCTATCTTTCAGTGTTTGCCTTTGGTATGTTGTCTATGCCTTTTATGATTTGGCTTTAATCATGATGATGATGTTATGTTGTGTCATGTTATTTGGATTTATTTATATTATTTGATCAGGTTTTTCTTGTTGTCCACAAATCTTCAAACTAAAGTTGTGCACTTTATCATGCTGTGATGCAGTCATTTTTAATAATTTTATTTGTGAGGCACGAATGAATACAAAATGATTTATATACAGTATATATTTAATCAGTATTGTTTTTTTTCATTTACTGTTCCTTGATGTTTATCTATTAACTCACAGATTACAACCCACACCTGGATCACAGTGACTACAGGTGGAGCTCCAGAGGATCAGATTCTTCCAGCCACTCCAGTTTCCTAGAGAGGTACAAAACATTTGCATGTTCTATTCTTTTGGACCACAGTGTCAAATAATGAGGTAAATGTATGTAGAATTAATTGATGTGAGCAAAATTACTGGCTTCAGACTGCTCTGAACGCTCAGTCTCCAATGTTCTATGTTCATCTGTTCCACAAAACTACTCCACTAATCATGCTGAGCTATGACTTGAATCATACTAACATGCTCTGAGTATTTCTCCATTACACAGCAGGACAAAATAAAATTAGTTGTTTACTTGTCAGAGGTGTGCTGGTCATCTGCAGCTCTTCATTTAACATCATCATCACTGTGGTTGCTTCTGTTTGTGCTATTGCTCCATGCATTATTTCTAATTGATCCACTGAACAAATATGTCTTTATTGAGTTGTTTTCATTGGACCTTAATGATAGTTAAAGATTTTGTGCTGTGTGAGGAAGACTCCCTCAGGGCCCGCATAAATAAAGAGTATAAATTGAATTAGATGAGAAGATTAATTTTTTGAAATGTGTTTTTGAATCATGCAAGGCTACTTCAGTTCTGTCCCAGAAAAAATATATATCTTGAAATGTACATAACAGGTGACCTTTAATTCTTGATTGTTCTTAACACACTCTGCTCTCTCATCCCTCTCTCCCATCACAATGTACTGCAGTCATTCCCTCTCTGTGGTCAGGCTAAAAATAGAACTGCTTGCTGGTTGATAAAACCCCACTTGGCAGCTAAGAAAAGGAGTTAAGAAAGTCCTCTGCACTCTCTAATGTAGTTTAAACATATTTTCCAGTATTCTGACATGCCATTTTAAAAATATAATGTCCATTACAGTGTTTCCTCTAGAATTATTTTCAGCAGCGGCGCTGCTGTGTCCGTGGGCATGAGGATG
>JANJYQ010005849.1:3294-14401 GCA_024605255.1 Rastrelliger kanagurta | reverse complement strand
CTGCTTTGGCAGGACATTCTACTCCTTTCCCAGAGTTGTTTCAAAATATGAATATTATCCATCTCAGCTAAAATGTGTCAGTTAATAAAGACTGTTAGCTTCAAAGTTAGCAACAGTGGATCAGCCTATCCTGACGATGCCAAACTGAGGACGGAGAAATATGTGGCTGCTGAATCTCTATTAAGTTCTGCTCTGTGATTCTGCCCCTCCTATAGGCCGCCATCACCTGAAACTAGTCAACCTACATTTACATTTTAGGGGAAACACAGAGCCCATGCAGCATTTTTATGCCTTGGCAATGTCTGAATGTAAAGATATGTATGTGTCAAAACTCTGTCATTATAATAGCTACACCAGTTTACACATCTGGGTCACATTATTTCCAACTGATCTCCTTCTCACCCCGCTGTGCTGAATTTCACCCTCTTGGATAACTGTTGAGACAGTATTGGTTAAAAACATTGTAAGGTAGTGTTGACTCTTAATGTAAGTAAGAATATGCATAAATAATAACAGCCTTTAACTCCTCCAAGATAAATAACCTGTTACTGACTACATGTTTGTAATTAGGATGACACTGTAGCAAACAAATGTTGTCACCAAAAGTCTGAAGAAAACTCTTTGTAATCTGGTTTTTGATCAGATCTAGATTAGATTAAGTTGTCTTAAAAAGACATCATCCTCTTGAGATATTGAAAAATTCCCAAAAATGACAGTAAAACTGAACATCTGTATTGAGTCATGCACACTGTGTATGGAGAATGCAGATCCCAACTCGTCTGATCCAGTCATGTGTATCAGAATATGACCTTGTAACAATTAATAGTTTTACCAGTTTGTTTCCCAACTAAATGGACCGTGACCAGAATTGGAGGCTGTGTATCTGTCGGCAGATTTGACAGGGAGATTGTCTGGAGCGCTAGTATTTCTTATGACATTTTTTTTAAATTTGGGACATCACTTGTGAGGCTCATCTCCGCACCTCTCTTCAAAATAGACCAGTCACGTCACTATACTACTACACTACTTCAGGATTGTAACCCGATGAAATGATGCACATTTCTTCATGATAAAGTACTGTATTTACATCTGTTATTATGATAGGATTTTTTTTTTCTGCACAGCTGAAGCCTGAATTACTACAGCACTGCTGCCTCACTTAGCTACTCTACTGCCTGTTTGTGGGCAGTAAAGATACACATGTGTAGCCATCTATCATGGTCATTAATCTAGACTTGGTGAAGACCCGCTACCCTCTTCTGCCTGTAGGCTCTGTGCCAGTCTGTTATGTCTACAGTCCAGAGTCTGAAGGGAGACAACTGGAGCAGCTGAAACTTAACTCCTGCAGAAGGCCAGTGAAATGCTGAATACCAGACGTCTGTATTCTCAGCTCGCCTGTAAAACTCAGTAACTCTGCATAGATATATGGACAGACTGACCCCATATGCATTGCCTATCCCAAAAACATTAATAAAACTACTTATTTAAAAATGCCACAAGTGGCAATGAACTGGGTACAAACACAAAGTACAGTCTTTGACTTAATATGACCTTCAGAAGAATTTTGAAAACATGCCATATGCATAAATTGCCACATGGTTTAGAATTGGCCAGCTGGGGGTTTGAACCTTAGACCTTTTGTATACCCAGAGATCCGTATGAGATCACGTGCATTGGACATGGCTGTTTTCGTCTGTTAAAACTTAGAACATTTACAGCAGTCTAAATTTTAGTGAGAAAATTCTGATAAATATCACAAACACCATTCTCCTCGATTAGGGTGTATTGTCAAATGTGTTGGTAATTTATTTTTTTTGAAGGTTAGATAAAGTATTACTGTGGACTCACTTTGTTTGGTCTGAACACCATTTGAGAATATCTTTAAATTTTGGAGAAATAGATGATAAAATGTTTAGAATTTTAGATTTCTTGTAATAAACCACACATTCTTTAATAAATCAATACTAAGTTTCATACATTGATTGAGTCATGGACCCACAAAATCCAAGAAAAAAAAGAGTAAAAAAGGACTTGTTTATCAGATTTGTTGTCCAAAATATATATAGGCTAAAATATAAAGTTTGTTGTTGTAGCACCACTATCTGGCCAATCGCTGTAGTTTTTTGTTAGAGTAGAGAGAGAGATTAATTGATCTGGGGAAGTCTGAGGAATCTGTTACATTTTATGAAACCCAGATACTTCTGGAGCACAGGAATAGGAAGAAACATTACAATAATAAAATTATATAACATATACAATATGAGTTTGCAGCCCAAAATATGAATTATAAATGTTTGTAAGGCCAGCACTGTTGCTTGGTTTATTTTTTTATGTCTAACTCTTGAGCATGAATGTTGAAACCCTCTTCAGATTTTGTCCTACTTTTTCTGTTTACACGAAGGTGATTTTGAAATAACTTATTACAGATGGCAGCAATTTCTTAAATTTGAGGGGAAAAGTGAGTATTAACAGACATTTAGACCTAAAATAGCAATGTTTAAAAGAAAACGCATTGAGTTTAAAGGCTTAGGAAACAAAAAAAAACACTCCCAGCTTGTAAGTAGTATTACTCTTAAGTGTTCTAACTTTAATTTAGCAGTGATGTGAAAAGCATATATTTGATTGACCAAGGCAGCAGCAAGATAACATTAAAGTGGGGGTACTGTTTGCGTCAGGTTTCTAATTGTCTTAATGCATTGGTCTCATTGAATTGAATGGATTTTTTTGGTTTTTATTCATGTAGTGCTGTTGTAGGACTGAACTCAGGCCCTCTAGAACGCACATGTTTGATCACGTGTTACCTCGCATGTGAATATGTAATACTCATTGTCACTGTAATGTATGCTCAGACATGTATCTGCCTGAAACTCGTATAACTGTGTGAACCTCTATCATGGTGCATTACCTCATAATGCCAGAACAAGAAAGAAAAGTAGCCCAAAAGAGAATCAGTACTGTTTATACTGGCATGCAGAGTTATTTTTCTGCGGTTGTTCTTGGGGGTTTAAACAAGACTAAACACACGGGGCACAGCCATCAACTACTGCAATCACATTTCATCTCATATAAAAGAGGAAAAAAATCCCCATTTGATTTGTTGTCCAACACTATAATATAATACAGGCTGGTGCCAGAACTGACAAACGGCCAGCAGCAACAAGCCAACAACATCAGCTTCTCCCTTCAGCCTCTTAATGTTGTCAGTGACACACTCAGACTTGCACACTGGAGAATTGTTGCTTGACTAATGATTTTGGAGAGTCATGGCAGCACATCCTTCTATCCTACATAGGCCCTAAGGTTGGACTGATGGAGTTATGGTGGGAATTTGCTTTATGTAGCAAAATAAACTCCAATTTTTGCTATGCCATGATTAAATTGGGAAAATCCAGATGTAGTTTAAATGGGCAGTGTGGGAAGTGTTCTTTTACTTTCACATTAAATAAACTGGCGTGGCTGGATAGCTTTGGCTCAGGAGGTAGAGCAGTTGTCCACTAATCGGAAGATTGGTGATTTGATTCCCAGCTCCTCCAGTCCATATGTTGAAATGTCTTGCACAAGATACTTAACCCCAAAATTGCTCACATTGCTGTATTAACAGTGTATGAATATGATGACTCCCCCTGTCATCAGTGGATGAATGGATGAATGTGATGTAGTGTAAAAGCACTTTGAGTGGTTGCAATGACTGAAGTGCCATTTAAGTACACTCCATTTACCATTAACCTTGATTGAATGACAGAAACTTTTAATACAGGTCTAATGCAATGCTAATCCTAGTTTCTTGTAAATAGCAGGAAACTAGTCTGTGTATCTATTGTGATCAGTTGAAAAACACAAGACATTGATATTGCATGTTATATATGTGAAGGTACCCTTTGAAAAAAGCAGCTCCTAAATTGGGAGGCAGTTAAGGCATAAAGTGATGCTGTAAAACACTGAAAATCAATTCAGGGTTTACCGTGTTCCTTTCCTGTTCTTGGATGGACGTCCTTTTTATGTTGAGGTTTGCTACTTGGTATAGTTTGCAACCCAGAATAGAATCTATAGTTGCAACTAATTGAATCTCTCTACTTTCTCTTCTTCACAGCGGACTACAGCACCAGTGAAATGCTAGTGAACATGGGCAACCTGCCCCTGGATGAATTTTACCCTGCTGTGGCAATTGTCACTCTGATGCGCATCTTGAGGGACCCTTCACTCTCCAACCACCACACTATGGTGGTCCAGGCCGTCACCTTCATATTTAAGTCTCTGGGCCTCAAATGTGTCCAGTTCCTGCCCCAAGTCATGCCTACTTTTCTCAACGTCATCCGCGTGTGTGATGCCAGTATCCGAGAGGTAGGCAGAATTACAGATTAAGAGGAAAGAGGCTGTCTTTCAGATTTGTTATCTTTTACCATCTGGTAATAATGCGTATTACTCACAGAGCTGTAACTATCTGTCCTGTCTTTTGTCTGTGTCTTCCAGTTCCTTTTCCAGCAGATGGGAATGGTTGTGTGCTTTGTGAAGATCCACATCCGCCCCTACATGGATGACATTTTCACCCTCATCAGAGTGAGTAATTGCGGTTTCTTTCTAATCTGCTAATTATGATTTCTCTCATCCTCATTCCTCTTGTCTTCCAATCCATGACTTGGAAATTGAACATTGCCTGCTGTCACTGGGAATATTTCACTCTCTTAAAACCTGCCTAGTGCTCTCTCTTATTGTGCAAGTGCCTACTTGTGAATTTGTGTCAATACACATGTGAGTCACTGTCCTCTAATGCTGGATGCTCCTGCCTTATTTGCAAGTTGATTTGAATGAAAATGTAAATGTATATATAAATAATATTGCATGAATATAATACAGAGCAGTGTAGTTTTGGAAAAAGGATTAGCAGCACCAATGGCAGCCTGAAAATGTAAAATTACACAGTCTGATACAGCTGCACGATCACGTTTATTAAACCTAATCCTGTAATATTACTACCCATCTTTCTATACCTGTAGTCTTTTATAAACTAGCTAGGCTGTGAGTCCTTCTACTTTTCCAGTTAAAAAAAACTTACTTATTCCTAGATATTTGATGGTTGAGTTGAGATGACATGTAGTGACTAATTGCCATCTCCTCCAAATGATGCTCCTACGTGCGTAGATGTCCTCTTTGGTAAATGCAACTCCTCTGTTCTCGTGTTCCTGTTGTAATGAGAAAAGATACAAGGAAGACATGCAAGTGAAGGAGGAAGAGCCATGTTATCCAAATGGAAAGCACCCTGTGTCAACACCCCCCACCACCTACCCCAATCCCTTAACACCGATCATCCAACCTCTCTTATTTTCCTGTGAGTCAAGCAAACAGCTGCAAACTCTTACTCGCGCTCCGTTGTGCTCTCCACTTTCCTCATTAGGAGTAATGTGTTCAATGCCCTTTGGATGAAGTCTGGCCCCGTGTCACAGCAGTACACATCATGTGTGGTGTTGTACTTAAAAAAGGCAGACACAAAGTTATTTATATTTGGATAATGTGATTTTTACTCTTTATTTTAGTATGGCTCACTTGTTTAGAATTACGCATTCTAACAGCAGTTCTAGATGCAGCTAAGGCTTTTGAGGTTTCCACTCTCGTTGTCCAATTCATACTTAGGAGGAAACTGATGATGACTGATGACATTTACCCTTATCACATGATGTGGAACAACTGCTAAAGCCATAGCCTCTGCACTTGCACAAACACTTTTGACTAGCACATAATTTTATAGCAAGACACAAAATATCATATGACTGTCCTGTATCGGAATCTTGGTAACACTGTTACCGACACTTGTGCAATGGCAGTGACTCCTCCTGCTGAGAAGAAATTGAGAGAACTGGATCACAGCGCCTCAAGTCCTTCTGAGTTAATAAATGGCAAGTGAAACAAAGAATCTATTCATTTGTGCTCAGGCTTGGCTCCTGCATCCAGATGAGGGGGCTGGAATAGCCATTCAGGATGTACACTCACTTGCTCTCTAGTCAGCGGCCACAGGCAGGGAAAGCAGGAAGTTGGGGCTGCTCGGGACCTCTGGTCACTGACAAAACACCTCCGCCAGATCTCACAGCTGAGGCCCACTGACTGATTGACGTATTGTGTGACTGCAAGCCCTCCAACTTGACTCCAATTGCCATTATCTCTTGACGTATACCGTGGCCATGTCTAGATTTTCCAAAGCAGTGTCATGAGCCACACAGAAACGATGTCAGTCCCAGTTGACAGGAAATTGTCTCCATTTTTTCACCATCTCATCTCGTGATGCTCAACCTGTGCAACTGACACGTGAAAGCTTTGTACTTCTGTGGGGGTGGGGGTCGGGGGGTGAGTGTTGGGGTTTGTCCAAATGTCTCTCACACACAGTATTAATGGAAAAGCATTTTGACCTAATTCCTCAGACCCACATAGACCCTCAGCAATACACCAGAGTAAGGTGGATGAAGTAGTGTTTTGGATGTACCCACTGAATACTGTAAAAATTTATATTCAGAAGTTGGACTGCAATTAATGTAGGCCACTGTTGAGTTACATTCAACTTACTACGACAGTCACATCTGTCCATTACATTAAGTATGATTCATTTAGTACATTCTTTCAGATCATAGGATACGTTTTGGAAGAATTTTGGTCACAAATTAATGCTAGAGGGAGTTCTCTCCATAGACTGACTGGCTAATATTATTCAGCAGCTATTGTTCAATGAGATGGTAAATTAATTATAATCACATAATGTTAGAGCTGGGAAACTCAATCCTAGCATCATGTAATTAGGAGAATGAATAATCGTAATTCAGTAGTGTACAATTGGATGAAAGTGACCTCTCTTAAAGCTGTATGCTCCTTGAATGGGTTCTGTTTGTGTGCTACACAAACTTGATCAGGACAGGCCAATGTTATCGATACCAGAAGAAATACTCTGTAAGATGTTGACAAATTAATGCCAACATGTTATTTTCTGTGCCGTAGGAGTATTGGACACCAAACAACCCCATGCAAAACACCATCATCCTCCTGATCGAACAGATTGTCGTGGCACTCGGCGGAGAGTTCAAGCTCTACCTTCCTCAGCTCATCCCACACATGTTGCGTGTCTTCATGCACGACAACAGCACTGGGCGCAGTGTTACCATTAAGGTAAGTGGAAGCTGGCGCAGTGGAGATGACGTAGACACCCAACATGGTGTGTGATGGTAGACCTACACCAGGCTGAAGTAGTTTATCTTCTTATTTTCCATGAACTTCAAGGAACAAACTATTATAGAAGTGTGCAAACCACCGTGATTCAAAACACTTTTAAGCAGAAGCCTTTTTACATAAAAACAACACTGGATACACAACCCCAAGCAAATAAACAAATGAGAAGTCTTGCTTGGAAACAAGATGCTGCCTTGAATTGCTTACTCAGCAGTTGTGTGCACTCCTTAACAATGGGCTTCCTGCCTATTGCATCATAGGCCAAGTCCTCAAACATTGCACCATTTTCCAATTAGTACAAATTGCTCTTTCTTCTTTTTCCTTTTTCTTTTATTTTTTCAAATATTAATATAATACAAATTTTAGCCTTCATGAAACACCTTATTTCCAATCCTCTCTTCTTTTCAGTCGAATAGGATATCAGTTATTCAGTCTTAGAATACTGCACATAGAGTAGCCTAAGCACCTCTATATTAAAAGACTGTCATGGTATTGCCATGCTCATTTCTTTACAGTTTGTGAATGACATACATTAATCTTTGCTTCATTTGGTGGATCATATTTTTCATTTGTAGCTTTCCTTTCTGACAATAAAGAGCTGCGTGCAGTATTAAATTGATAAATTGTACACACTGCTGAGAAAAAGAAACAGTGCATAAATCTTACACCCATGTGTACATCAGTAGTTCAGATAGCATCAGGATTTTGAGCCCTTAGGATGAGATTTGAGAACCACTGGTTTAGAGCAGTTAAAATAACATTTCTAAATATTTAGAAAATCACTTTTTATGTGAAAGGAAATCTGTCCAAGCTGTTAAACCTTAAGTATGCTGATGAACTTTTTTGTTTACAAGAAAACTCAACAGGGTACTATAAATGATGAAAATGTATAATGATGTATAGAAAGATGTTAAGATAGCTAACACATTTCAAATGCTCTTTTTGTTTTTGTCTACAGTTTGAGACCTGTAATTAATAATAGCAGTGAATCAGTAATTGGCGTACAGCAGTATAACATGACTCCAAATAACATGTTATGTAACAAAGCTTTAACCATTTAGGTCATTTTCACCTTGGACAGCTACACTGATTAATGGGTTAAAAGTGCCAGGTAGTATGTCATAAATCATTTGGAAAAAGCTCACTAACTAGATTTAAAAGATCATATGTCAGATTTAAGTTGTTTTTTGAGTAGATAACTTAACTTTTCCCTGACAAGAGGAGCGTGTTTAAAAAATACTGTTGTCACTCCACACTCTTTCAGAAAGCATAGGAGCTCAGCCCGCAGTTGACTTATTGGAGTGCTGTTTTCTGGTTGCGGTTTTTGTTAAGATCTATCAAGCCCCACTCAGGTCTAAGCCGTACATTTGTAATGCAGTGGTTCAAAGACAGCATAGATCTGTAGCTGACACACTCTCCTGTTTCAGCAGCTACTGCCAGTAGTTGTCAGGGTTTTCCCTCAAACCCTAAATCATGGTTTATGTGCAGACCACAAACACGGAATAATAAGGAGCATGGTCATCAGTGGTACTCTCTCTTCTGGTACTGTTTTGTCTCAGAGTCTGCAGTATTAGATAACCCAGCAGCCCACAGTCTGGATAGACTATAACTCAGGTCTGGGTCTGCAGCCTAATTCAGACCCAGGCTTGAAAGTGGGGGTCACGAAACGAGGTAACTGGGAATCAGGTTACCCACGAGTCCACAGGAGGAGAAAAGAAAAACACGCTTCCATCATTTCAAGTAGCTGTTAACTCCAGCTGCCACCACCCACCCCCTCCAGCACATGCACGCACACTTGCACCTCCACCTCGGCTTCCTGCTGTCTCGCCGCGCGCAATTTAGACATGGGGGTGGAGATGTGGTGTGGCGAGTGTTTTGGGGGGGCGGGAGTTGTTGGCTGTGACACACGTCATCCCTTTTAAGACCACCATCTATCCACCCACATCACTGCAGCATGATCCATACAACATTATGCAAACCATTACACTGAACTATAGAAATTTAACTCGAGCAACAGCCACACATTAAATTTTAAATTGTTATTCTAGATGTGGTGAAGACAGCTGGCTGACTGGAATCGACATTGAAAACAGCCAGTAAGCTCTGAAAGCCCCGATAAGTTTATGAATTTAGAACTTTATATTCAGATAGTTGCAGCATGACAGCTCTCAAGTACTTCCACATTCTGATTTAGTGTCACCCCATTAGAACTAGAAACCAGGAGATATATGACCAGCTTAGTTGATGGAAATGTTTGCGCTCTTTAATAATGAAACCATCGATTCAGAATCTCATTAACCTTTGCACTGAAAACATCATCACCTCATCATCTTGATGACTTGAATAAATTGTGCATGATTTATCGAGGTGAGATTGTATCTAAAAGAAGCACAAAGCAAAAAGAAACTTAGATTACATGTACATTGCTATGTCACACTTGGCAGGTTGGGTCTATTAAAATCATCATTGAAAACTATGTCAAACTGGACAATATCAGCACGGAGGCATTTCAGATTGTGTGCAGGTTGCCTGGTGAATCTCAGTGGTAAAATGATATAAATCAATATACATGCTAATGGGATGTGTGTCTGTGTATATATGTAATGGTGCATATAATGTCAGCAGTAATTCAAGCTGTATTCTGATTGGTTAGTTGTGGCAGTAGTCACTGTAATGAAAGTGTAATGGGACCACCGGTGTTTTGAATTGAAACCGCAATACGTTTTTCTTGTGACTGCCAAATTCCGTCTCGGAAAACCCCACATTGAACAACATGAGTTTAAACCTCTATGTTCAATAGGGCTATGTTGTCTGTTCCTCAGAATGTCTTTCCAAATCTCAGAATGATAGCATTTTGTAGCTCTGTTGCACCTTTTATTGTATTTTATGGTCTGTGTGCTGTGAAATAACATCTAAATCAGATAGTCAGTCATTCATTCTCTCACTCAAAGTTAGGCAGAAATTTCCTGGAATGCTGGCATGTGTGCCAGCAGCTTGGTGAAGTACAACATCATCTGGCTTCTTCTCTCTCTCTTTTTTGAGGATTCCCAACAAAAACCCTTTAGCAGTTAGAAGCTCATTAAAATGTTTTTGTATGTGGTACTGAGCAGTGTGTGTGCTCTCCTTTGCAGCTGCTGAATGCCATCCAGCTGTTTGGTGCCAACCTAGACGACTACCTCCACTTGTTGCTGCCTCCCATTGTCAAACTGTTTGATGCCCCTGATGTACCCCTGCAGGCCCGCAAGTCAGTACTGCACACTACAAAACATGAAACTACACACTATACAGCCCTATAATACCAGAACGATGAGCTGGTGTCACAGCACTGCTAGAAATTTTAATCGCATGTATCTTCACTCTTGATACAGAAGAATCTTGACTGACTCATTTTTTTCACATATCCTCTTGGCTGTTTTAAGGTCTTTGAGTGAGTGTGAAGTACACTGCACATCACAGTGTACACATTGTGCTTGTGCTAATGTTCAAAGAAGTTGATTGTTTTCTGTTTGTTTTTCTTCTGTGTCTTCAGGGTTGCCTTGGAGACACTGGACCGTTTGACAGAATCCCTGGACTTCACTGACTACGCGTCACGTATCATCCACCCGATTGTTAGGACACTTGACAGCACGCCTGAGCTGCGCTCCACCTCTATGGACACTCTGTCCTCGCTTGTGTTCCAGCTGGGCAAGAAGGTAGCTGTAGCTATCCCCATGGCTCTTTCTAGATCTAGCTATTATTCAGTAGACTGTTTCCAGCCTTCCTCCTTCTGGCTTCACATGAACAGCATTTCGGCAACCCCCAAACCCCTCAGTCTTTATTACTTCCTGCCAGACTGCTGATGTCATTCACTGTTTGGCGGCGGGGGGTGCTGTTTATGAGACTGGATGAGGTCACATTTACC